>CM052140.1:15325753-15353296 GCA_028454255.1 Halictus ligatus
GTTTCTACGTGTTAAATCAATATTTAATGAAATAAAAATTGAAAAAAATTAAATGGATGATACTGAGTAGTCCTCCAACTTTCTTGCATGTTACTGACCCTAATAGGTACAACGAATATATCAACGTAAAAATTCATTTTAGAACCTGGACAAGTAATTCCGTCACCCACATATGGGTGACGTGGCATTCAACGCGTTAAATAAATATTTCTGCTTTGAATCAATATTTAAGCGACCGCCATTCTCCCCATCTATGCCCCACTACCTGTTGCCCCCACTCTTCGCGTTACAAGCACGGTAGTGCCTCGCTCGTTGCACGAAACGGGACCGGAGTTAGAAAAATCCGAGATCGTGCGCCGAAAGCGGTAACCCGTCGCGCAATCTGTATAAAATTTGCATTCTAATATCCAACGTTCTCGACATTTAATTTTGAGCAACAGTAGTCGAAATTATAGTACGAAAACCGAGGGAAAACGGTTATCAGGGGAATGTAGAGTGTAGGAAATTGAAGTCATTAACGGGAGAAACAAATTTCTGTTTACCTTTTGCTGCGAATGGTACGTGCAGTGACTCCAACTAATATTGGCACACTCTTAAAAGTCGCACAACATTGTCAATATTGTCAGAAATTCATGAAAATCGGTCAACGTTGAAATGAGCTACAGATGTTTCAAAATGAACACATAACGGCGGAGAAATTCCCCGAGAATTCCAAAATTCTGCGACTTTCGCCGTTAAGCTTTCATCGTTAAATGTTTGTAGCTCAGCGCAATGTTGACCGATTTAAATATTCAGAGTATGTATAATTGACACAGCTGTACAGAACATACTTTTTAAATTTTAAATATAATCCCCGCATAAAAAAGTTACAAAATACAACTATTAGTACTTTCTCTGCCGTTTCCACCGATTTGTAACTTTGATCAAACATTTTTTTTTCACGTTACGTAAGCGAACCAATTGTTCCAACTTCTCAAAAACATTCAAGCAGTACACACCAAATATTGACAATGTTATGCGATTTTTATTGTGCCAATATTAGTCGGAGTCACTGTACAAGGTTTATTTCTGTTCCCGAAACCGAAACCAATATTACAACTGTTCCGAATCCCTACCCCCTCCATTCTGTTATCATTGCCTCTCGCTTCTCTGATAATGCTCTTGCTCGCTATCTCCCCCTGACTCCCCTCCTCCCTCTCCCCTAACCTTTTGCCGTCGTTGTAACCCCCCGGATCGACGAGTAATTCTCTCGTCTCGCGGACAGCCCGAACCCGCCACCCCCGAACGGTGCCGTTTAATTAATCGCGCAATCGGACAGCTCGTTTAGCACGGCCGCGGTACACGCGGCGATCGTAATTCCATTGTGATCATTCGCCGCTGAGTAACGTTTTCATTTTTTTTTTACGCAACGCGCGTTAGATAAGATACGCGGCCGTTACCAGGTTCCAAGATGTTTGGACAGCTGACAATAGGCGGCCGGTGTAAATAATGCCACTTTAATGACGCTCGGAGACAGTCGGCCGCGGTCGCCTGCCGAGAGAGCTTTTATGCTCCTCGCGTCTTCTCTCGGCTCTGCTCTCCGAGAGGGAGCATGATCTTGCGAAACCCCGTGTGCACGCGTCGGTGATTTAATATAATTGGTACAAAGACGCGTATTTAGATGATCCACACGACGCCCGGCACCGCGACGATCGCGCGGCGCCATCCGCTTCGCGTTAGCCGGACTTTTCATGGGAAAAAGCTCGCTCCGGGAAGATCTGTCGATCCGTTGGTATTCATATATTTTAGGTTACTCTGTGAAAGTAACAGGAATGCGCTGCCATTTTTTTGCCATTTTATAATATATACAAATAAATGTGAATAAAATTGTAAATGAATTCCTCGTGGGTGTATCTTCGGAATCTTAGTGATTGTAAATTAAGAATATTAGAATCTGTCTTTTTGAAGGGCGCCTGTAAACCTAGTGTTAATAACATTGCGCTGCCTATTAACCCTTTGCACTCGAAGCTCTTTTAACTACAGAACGAAACATTTCTTTCAACCTAGAATATTTCCTTTCTATATAGTTTGTTTTCATGTTATACATACGAAAACGGTGTAATTTACTGAAGTGTTTAGTATATTTATTAAATACAAACAAATTGAATAACGTAAAAAATATTTTGAATAATGATGCAGCCATTTTTAGTGGCGCCATACTAGTGCTAAGGGTTAAACCACACTACGATTTATTTCACGGGTGCAGTGATTAGAACATTTCTGTTGCTCAGAATTTCGTAGAAATTAACGTGTTAGAAAGCCTGACAAATATGAATGTTATGTCTTTCTTCTCAGGCGAAATAAAATTTTACTCCATCGCGATCAATATTTAAGTATTGACAGATATAAATTTCCTTTTCTCTTCCGCGACATTTTGCGGTAACGTGCCGTTTTAGTACGGTAAGGGGTCAAAGAAGAATCATTGTCAATGCTTACACTTGTTAAGGAGTTATCAAGGAAAAGCGCGGACCAATCAGAGCGCGGCTACAGGGGACAGATTCCAGCGGACACCTGTCGCCGAGCCGCGGCGTTGTCATTGGCCGAACCGCGCTATGATTGGTCCGCGTTTTGATAACTCTTTAACAAACCCTCGGAGAACATTTTCGCGAAGGAAAAAGTCGCTTCAAACGAACCCAGGAATCTTTTCAAGGGATTCCATTTCTTGGTGTGTATCTCGTCGATTTCTTTAAAATTCAGAAAACTTCCGAGTCTCCCCCTTCTCCCTAAACACGTGTCTAGTTCGCTCATTGGCTGAGCCGGTCGTGGCAGCCATAAAACGCGTCCGTTCGAGCGATCGTCGGATCTCACCCCGGTTAGGCGCTTAGGCGTCGTGGAAACGCGTGTTGCCGTAGGTCGCGGAACGGCGACGAAGGCGTCGATGCGTTTAAAGTCGAATACACATGACCGATGTAGTATGAATCGCGGCGGGGACCGTGACGCAAGCCGCGTTTCCTGTTTGCCCGGATTGACCCGACCCCGGCACGACCGTCGACCTACGGTTACGTCTCCTTTTCCCATCGACGCTGTCTCCTGTACGCTTCAACAACAACAACGATGTCATCGAACGTGCTCGAAACCAACTACACACTGCCGCCGATCGCCGCGTGTCAATGGTCCGATCAAAGGGGATCGACGTTTAATAAGCCGGCTACATCGTTTGCTACATTGTACATACAGTTGTTCCTGCGCTTTGACCGGCCGGAATTTTCTGCGGCCCCGCAACGGCCGTGGGGACGCGTACACATGCGATTTTCAACGGCAAATTTAGGATCAAACATCGGCCCGTTGCGCGCCACCGCCGATCTCTCTGCGAAAATAAAAATGCATCGTTCGCAACAAGCGGGAGCTAAACGGTCCCCCTTTGATAATTGCAATTAGACTGCGGATGTTTGTGGAATTTTCAAGTTTCCTAGGCAAGCTTTACAGAAATCGGAAACAAATAAAATCAATCTAATTTTCAGTGGCAGTGGCCTTTGTAGATCTGAAATACATAAAAATCGTACTAAATTCTGTGGAATTTTATATTGTAGTGTTATTGTAGTGTTGAAAATTTTCTGAAGCCATAAATGCAGATCCGCAGTCTAATTATAATAAATCCGCAACGGGATATTGAAGAATTGAATGTGTTCACTGTTTCGGATTTTACCGTCTCGTTCTTGTGAGAAATGAAAACAGGATTCTTCTCTAACTTCTAGGGTGGCACAGGGTTGGTCTGCAGTTTTTGAATCGACAGTGATTAGAGGCACGCTAAAAATATACATTTTCCGACCAGCTGACGGATAATGTTGTTCACAAGTGCCGCTGTAATTTTCAGAAATTAATACCTCCTAAACGTGAGAATAATAAGGATAAAATTGAGACGAATTTGGAGTAAGCTAGACATTCATTTGAAAATTGATTCTTTCGCAGTACTGTTAGCTTATGCAAGTAGCCGTGATGCTGGTCGTTGTTTTGTCGAGGATGTATCTGCAAAGAGATTAAATTGCAAAGTTGCGAACCTCGTGGAGGTTCGAGGAACTCAGCGTCGCTGATGACGCGTAAGTTCGCAAACTTTGAACGCGTTTTTCTAGCTACTTAATGTTTCAATCTTGCACGAACTTTTTCTCCGGGTGCTGCTGGTACAATCGCGTTGTCCCTTTAAGCTTGTAGTTTATTTGCATTATAAATAGATAAAATCCGCAGTGTATCCGCGAGACATCGCACGGCAAGGCCGTACACAAAATTCCCGAACACGGGCGAAACGTTCGTAAACAAATCTGCAAAATTTCAGTCCGATCCGCCGGCTCGGTTTCTGGGAAAGAAAATCCGAAAACACGGCCTAGAGGCGTGTCGACAAAAGGCGACAAAAAATCCAATTTTTAAAGAATTTTTCCTGAGAAGACTTTTACATTTATCAACCCTTCGCACTCGAAGCTATTTTAACTCCAAAACGAATCATTTCTTCCGACCTAGAGGAGCTCCTGGAGATCGGCTACAGCAGCTTTCAAAATTATTATTTTTGCAAAGAAAAAATGTTAAAATACAGTTGAAAGTTACCATAATACGTGTACAAATTTGTGCATTAATAAATGTAAAGGTCTTCTCAGGAAAAATTCTTAAAAAATCGCTCTTTTCGGGCCTCCTGATTGCATACAACCCCTTAAGTGGTAACTTCCTCGATCGTTTGGTCGCGGGCGTTTCCCGGAGCATCCGTTCGCCGTGCTCGGGGACGGAAGCGCAGTCGATAATCCCTAAGCAATTCGACTTTTATTCCGCTTCGTGGCAGACACTCGACAAAAGCGTTCGAACGCGATGAGAAGTTGATAACGCGTCAAATTATTCCTGAAACACACGCGCGTACCGTCGAGCTCGCCGGAGAGCGCTCTTTGAATCGATGGCGGAACAGTTACGCCGGAGGCCCTCGGCCAACAAAAAGAGAGCATCGACGTACACTCGCGTTTCATTTACTCGACGCGACACGCCGCGTCGCCGTCTCGGCCGTAAGCGTAAATGATCGACACCGGGCTGCATGCAGATATAATCCGCGGCTCCATTTCCATCCCCCTCGGCCATCCAACCCCCACCCCCCCGCACAAACCTACTGGTCAACGGGCGGGTCAAAGAAAAAGTGCATCGGACAGCGGGTTATTAGTCGACGACCAACTGTGGCAAGTGTTGATACGTATTCCTTGGTTTGGAAAGAATCGACGTTAACGAAAGAACGTATTGCCTATTTACTAAATAAATATTCGATACGTGTTCCTTTTTGTCACATTAAAGGGGCGAAAATGCGCTTCTTGATGTCTTGGAAACTAGAGGGTGCAGAACAAAGTTTTTCACAAAAAATTTAAAATGTGCCAAATTGATCTTTTATTATATCATTCGATAGAGCGTTTGAAAATCCTCTGTGGCAAGTTTCAAGTCGCTACCCCTCCCACAAGGGTAGTTACAGGGTCAGCTCGGTTTAATGAATTATCCTCGATTTCTGCCGTTCTGCTGATCGAAAAATCACGAAAAAATTCATGGACGCTCTCTTCGATGGCACGCGTACCAGTGAATTTTTTCCGAATTTTAAGATCAATTTTCCAGAAATTCTGAGATGTTTTGTACGGCAGTTTTCCGACTCGCTGGGATGTCGAAGAAGTTCTAATCACCGTGAAATAAAATTCTCAAGCAAGGGGTTCTTCGGAGACTGTTGCAACATCGAAAGTTCAACTTTGAACCGTTCGTCGAGCGGTGAAGCTGACTGTTGACAGCGCGGAGAAGCCTGCGGGCGTATTTTTAGCGGGAAGACAAAAGTATGCGAAGTACGGTAATCGCGTTGATCCACGCGTGGAAACTGAGTAGAAGGAGGTGGGAATATTCGCGAAACGATTGTTTTTCGACTCCGAGTGTCCGATCAGGCTGCAGGAAGAAGAACACGGGGTCGCAGAAGCGAAGAACTTCCCGGCGTTGCTTCGCGTGTCTTCCGTTTTCTGAGGGTCAAGGCCGACGACACGCGGCGATTTAGAATACGCATTTAGATTCTTGGCATCGCGCTACGCGTCCTCTCGGAGGAACGCACAGATGACGATGACGACGATCGTGGCCGACGAGCACGGGATGACGATGTCTCTTCGTGACCGACGTGCCCTCTTCCGACGGCTTTTCTTCTATTTACGCTCTCTTCGTTTTCTTCCATTTTCCACCGTCGCGCCGGGGTTTCCGGAATGCGGCGCGGTCGAAACGCAAAACGGGAGTATTTCCATCCCCCGGAAGCAGAATTGCTCCCTTATTGCCGATCTCTGTACAAAATGAAAATTCTTAACTTGCAACTGCCACGTCGGTCAGTGATTTTTGACTAGGTTTAGAAATTCATTTTTATCGTGACGTATCCGGATAAACCGAATTCTAGTAGGATCTTTAGAATACAGAAATGCTAAGACTAGTGTTTCTGATTTCTCGAAAATTCTCAAGAATTTTTCATGAAATAAACAAATATTGGGAAACTTATAATATGTGGAATATCACTAATAATATTTATGGAAAGGGCAAAAAACTTTAACTCAGTGTTTATTTCTGTTCAGTATGTACATAACTTTAAAAACAAGGAAGAAATAGACGCTAAATATAACCGATAAATTTATTTATTTAAAACCAAACTTTTATAGAGTGAAACATTACGCTTTTGTTTTGAAATGACTTCTTAAGAAGCATAATGCGTCGAATGTAGAATCAGATAATCTACTTCTTTCTTTTTTTGTAACAAAATCTGTAGCCGTAGAAAAATTTCGTTCATTATGTGTGGATGTTGGCTTTATCGTCTATGCATACTTTTTATAGTTATCTTTTATTGTGTTTATGCAATTTGAGTTGACTGAAAATTTATTTCCGAAAATATGTTATAAAATAAATGATATTCATAAGAAGTTTCCTAGATTTAAATTTCTCGAGAAATACTGCAATTTCTCGAGAAATGAGAAATAATCAATTATACAATTTCTTGAGATATTCTCGAGAAGGGACAGTTTTCAATACAGCATCCCCTATAATACATTTTAAATTTCTAGTTTCGGTTTGATTAATTAAATTACACCGATTTTGTGGGAATCTCTGGGATTGATTTTTGGCTCTTAACTCTTATACTCTTTTCTGTAGAATAGAACGGAAATAGAACTCGCGGTTTACTCATTAGCATCGCATATACTAAATCTGTGCACACCTGCAAACTTCCCTGAATTTTTAAAAATTTCGAGCCTTCTTTTTACAAAACCTGAAAATTTGATGTACGATCTTTAGTCACTTTGATTGTTGTTTCCCACCGTTCCTCAGCTACTCATTTTTCAGTGTCTAAAATTGAAAGTACGGGTACCGTGGACGATAAGTGTCCTCTCTCGATAGTGTGTTCAGTCTCGGTCAGTCTCGTCAGTTTCGGTGCGCTCAGCAAATCTATTGTTTAACGTTATAACAGAAAATATTGTAACCAGAGTCGGTCCCCCTCGGTCTGCAGCTTAGCGTTCGGGCCCCGTGAAGGTGGCAGGTATACCCGAGTCTCGGCGAAGCTTTCAAAGGCAATAAATAGGTAACGGAGGAGCAGATATAAATCGAAATATCCCGTTTATATTATGTCCTTTGTGTTCGAGGGAACGAGGTAAGAAAGTGCTTCGGCCGCCGTTGTTCATCCTAAAATCCTTCGCTTTGTTCCTTCGCCTGACCCTGGCTGTCTTGGTTCATTAACGGACGCCCCTGGACCGTCTCCGACCACAATGGCGTGTGTTCCACCGAACCGTCGAATTTTCCGTCTAACATAGCTCAACAACTCCAACGATGTTTTAAATTTTCAACGTTACAAAACTCTTTGATCCGTTGAACTCTCTCAATCATAAACCAGCTGGAATAACTTTTTCCTCGAACAGGATTACACAATTTCGCGGAGCATAAAATGCTATAAAATGTTTTGGATCTAGCAGATTCGATAAAGGTTTTGTGCAATAAGGAAATTCAAAAAATGTGACATTTTGTGCTTGTAATGAATGCAAAAATTTGTTAGAATCTCATTTGACCTTGTTCAGGGAAAGAAATGAGTAATCTCGGCCGCGCTCTGTAGTTCCAGCGTCCGTTTCGTTTCGGTCTGGTCTCGCTCAGTCGATGATTCCTCGTCGAATGATCTCCGAGTGGGTCATCGGGTATGGCAACGGCTGTCGCGGCACTCGGCGAGACCGACCGTCTGTCTCCCGGGCCGCAACCATCTCATTAAGTTGCAACTAACGTCGAAGCAATTAATCTGAAATCTCGTTGTTCGCGAGGGAGAGGAGATTGACGGTTAGGCGAAGGTGGCGAGGGCGAAGGAGGCACTCTCCCGTGCCTCGGTGGTCCGAGGGATCTTTGTGTCTCTCTCCACGGTGTGGTATAGCGCGGCGAGCGTTATCGCCGAGAGTCCGGACCGGGGAGGGCCGCGAACGGCGGGAGGATGATAAAGGGAGCGGTTAACTACTTGAAAATGAACTTCTTCCTCTCCCCCCTCGCACCAACGACGATCCTCGAACGTGTGACACACGACCGATTCGCCTCGAAGCAACCGGCGGCAGTTCGCCCCGGGATCCGATAGGAAATTAGGGGGGCGAGACTGATCTACACCGTCGACAATGAATTTTCCGGGATTTATTGCAACTCCTGGGATCGACCGATCTTCTTCAAATTTTGGGGTATTTTGGTACGCTATTGGAACAACCAAATATATTTTTCTTGATCGGAAAGAGTTTTACGTTAAGAAGTTAGAACAATTATCAGCAGCTCGATGGAGCAAGCTTGGTGAAAACCGTCGACAATGGGGAATTTATGGTGAGTCAGGGGGTGTACCAACCTTCTTCAAATTTTGGGGTATTTTAGTACACTATTGGAGTAACTAAATATATTTTTGTTGGTCAGAAAGACTTCTACGTTAAGAAGTTATAACGAATACCAGCAGCCCGAAAGGGCAAGCTTGGTGTAAACCATCGACAATGGGGAATTTATGGTGAGTCATGGGGTGTACCAACCTTTTCCAAACTTTGGGGATGTTTTAGTACACTATTGGAACAACAATATATATTTTTCTTGGTCGGAAAGAGTCTTACATTAACAAGTTATAACAATTATCAGCAGCCCGATGGAGCAAGCTTGGTGAAAACCATCGACAATGGGGAATTTATGGTGAGTCACGGGGTGTACCAACCTTTTCCAAACTTTGGGGATATTTTAGTACACTATTGGAACAACAATATATATTTTTCTTGGTCGGAAAGAGTCTTACATTAACAAGTTATAACAATTATCAGCAGCCCGATGGAGCAAGCTTGGTGAAAACCGTCGACAATGGGGAATTTATGGTGAGTCATGGGGTGTACCAAACTTTTCCAAACTTTGGGGATATTTTAGTACACTATTGGAACAACTATATATATTTTTTTTAGTCAGGAAGAGCAATGCGTACAGTAGTTATTATACACAATAGCGTACCGTCTGATGGAGGGAACCTAGTGCAAGCCGTCGACAATGAACATCTAGGAACCCATATTAACTAATGGGTTCGATCAATCTGTCTTGAACTTCGAGGCAATTTTATTACGTCATTAAAATCACCGAATATATTTTTCTAGATCGAAAAAAGCTACACGTAAACGAGTTATAACGGCTTATGTACAGTCAGATAAAGCGAGCCTTCTTTGGAGCATCAAAAATGAATTTTCGAGTGTTTATTGCAACCACAAATCAGGTACCTTCTCTACATGTTTTACGTTGTCACAAGTAAATTTATTTTCATATCAGCCAACGTACAGTGCAGCACAAAAATTCGGAGGGTCTTCTTATCTATGGTGCTCAACTAGCTTTCCATGTGTGTATATTCTGAAATTCGATCTCCTCTATTAATTTCGAACTGTTTCGGAAGTTCAAGCCGCTCTAAACAATAAGTTCGTCTTCGAACTAGTTCGAGCTGTTCCAAAGTTCGAACTTTGCCTGCACCCTAGTTTTAACCCTTGCTCGGTAAACGCCGAGTCCATTGCGGCAAAGGCCATACTGTCGGTACCGCAACGTAAAACTTTCAACAACACAGATTAATGCATACCTCGGTGATAAACTATCCGGAAGAAAATAAAGAAGATAAAGAAAATAAAGATACACCGACCTGCCGCGTGTCCTAATTGGCACTCTCCAAAAAGTTACGTCACTTTTCTTGACTGACGTTGGACATCTCGCGAAAAGTGTTACAGCGTTTACTCGATATATGTCCAAATCACGGGTCTACCCGGGACATATATCGGGAGATACTCGATCCGTGCCGAACGTAGGAAAGCACTAGAGTGCTTCAGAGTGGCAATAGTTCTGTGACTTTAATCGGCCAGGCATTCGCGACGTGTACAGAGTGAACACTGTAATTTTGCTCGGACGGTGCTCTAACCGAATCCGTCGAATGAACGCGGCACGGCTCGATAAACGAAATGTTAGTTTACAACAAAGAACGGCAAATTGTGCGAGAGACACCGGCAGGAATTCTTGCTCGGTGTCGTCACCGAAACGCTGGAAACGGCGAGCGTGATGTCGCGGGGCCGTTACTCAGAGATGCTCGCG
This sequence comes from Halictus ligatus, assembly GCA_028454255.1. Taxonomy (NCBI): domain Eukaryota; kingdom Metazoa; phylum Arthropoda; class Insecta; order Hymenoptera; family Halictidae; genus Halictus; species Halictus ligatus. Next base: position 15,336,359 of record CM052140.1, read on the forward strand.
ATAAAATACTGAATAAATCCTTATTCATTAATCCTGCTGACGCGAAACGAGTTTGGGGGTGGAGAGGGAAGAGGGGGGAATGGGGCCAAGTAATAATTGCAGGATGCACATTCGATAGGAGTAAGGTGAAGCCGATGCGAGCCGACGCGAGCCGACGCGAGCAGATGCAACGCGGGACGGGGGATGACGAGGCGTAATGACGGATATCGAGGTGTCGTGAATGCGTCAATCTCATTGGCCGAGGATAGGAATGATTCTATCGACTGCACGTTTGTCGGACGCAAACAGGAAAATTATGGTTGTCGGTGTGGCTCTCGGTCTCTGTGCCTGACAGCGTTTCGTTACGCATGGATTTGCCTCGAGGCGCGTCCACGCCGGAGACAAATCACTGAAAGCCACGCGAGCGCTTATGCTAGACTCGCTTTGTACGATCGGCGACTTAGGGGGATCGGTGCCAACTGGCAAACTGATTTTTCCGAATTTTTCTTCCCGGACACTGCGAGCCTTTGTTCGACAAGTGGGGTTTTTGTATACGAAATGGTTTGGTTCAGCTTCTGATATTTGTATGGAAATATATCTGTCGATTGTGAAGTTATGGTTGATCGTTCTGAACCTGCTAACCGCTTGCACTGCAGTTTCTTTCGCGTATAATAATTGGACTATTTACAACGTATTTACAAATGCATTTATAAAAGTAGATAGGCGTATTTTAGAACAGTAAAATCGTTAGAAAAACTTCAAAATACTGTTACATTATTTTCAACCTATGAAACATATTCAGAAAGAAATAAATTGCTACTTCACTTCAGTCTGTCGCAATTCAGGTAGAAAATTTGTATCTTGCATAAAGGTCCTCAGTCTAATAATAATACAGACATGATATCTATGTAAAATAGAAACCAGACTTTTTCCAAATCAATTATAAAAATACTGCGACAATCTGCTTAAATTCTTCGAATTTGCCATTTCGCCATTTTCGGTCGTAAAATCCGCAGTCTATCGATGACTTTAAAGTCCCGTGGCAGGTGCCCTTTAAAATGAGATAAATTTCTCGTGGGGAGTTTTTTTTCGCACCAGCACATAGTCACAGAGCTTAGGGGTTTCCATTTAACTGCTCCACCCAGTATTTAGTACTTTTGTTGGAGAGAAGAAGCATCGAGTAGAACGGAAAGTTCGTGCCGTTTCTTGTTACGAGAAGCGTCTGTAAGAAACGGCAATTGTCCTCGCCAATTGCGTTAACGTAGTAAGACAGTTTCCGAATTGTTGTAACGGTTAAACTAATGTCCAAAGATTAGTCGCTTCTCTGACCGTCGAGAAACGTACTTCCCGTTCGGTGTTAATAAAACATCTAGACTAATAATACTGCTCCAGAAATATGCTCGAAAAACGAAAAACAAATTTAACGTTGAACAATAATCGGACTAAAAAACTCCAGAGTTTTAATTGCTCATTAGAATTGAAACTGTACGTTGAAATCGTCGGTAGAGTTAATTAGTGAGCCGCGAGGTAGGACGAGAACAACCTGCATTTTTGAAGCATAATCGATATCAACGAAATGATGACTTTATTTTTGCCTAGATTGCGTAATTTGAAATTTGAAATTTTCTTCCACCCGTCGAGCATCTTTTCCATGAAGGCTTTGCGTGAAATTGCCTCCGCTGAGGATGACGCGCGAAATTTGAATCTCGGGCGTATTCGGAGCGGATTTAGATAGCAGCAAGAAACTTGATATAAACACTATGCGTTTCTATTCGGGGCACGTTCCAGCATGATCGTTAGAGGCTAGAAACGCGGTTATTGGGAACGGTAGACGGGATTCTCTCACCGCTGGCAACGAAATTCTGAAACACTAATTTCCACCGGTTTTTATCCGCTCGAACATGCTCACGACCACTGGCTGAACACACGACCGAGCGCTGCATCTTTGCGCGCGCGCGCGTACACGCACACGCACACACACACACACTGCTTTCATTTCGCCTAATCAAACTTTATTATCATCTTTCTCGCGTAACACGAGACTGACGTATCGCGCGCCGTTGAACCTCGCGAACTCTAGAACACTTTCATAATTCCCCCACTTTCGCGCCATTCTTTCTCTTCTGGTTCTTTGTGAGAGACCTAAATTATCCAGACCGTGGGTGCCACGGCGCCCTTTTCGCGGACTTAACACTAACAAGCGTTAAGATTGTCCGTAATTTTCAATGCAATAAATGCTCGGACAAGGAAACTTATTCCACTATTTTCCATGACTAAATTTTTATAGTTTCGAAAATTGTAAAACATAAAACCGGTCAGTTCGACCGCGGTAGAAATGTAACTTTCCGATTGTTAAAATATTATTCTTTGCACGTTATTTATATTTGAAACTTTCGTTTTTTCCCTTTTTGGTCTCCATTGAATCGCCATTACCGATTTGTTTCTTAGTATAATATCATTTTATTAAATGTTACGAGGGGATAATGTTCTCAAGGTTATTATTCTTTTAATTAATATTTCACAGACGGGTACAAATTCTACAAATCGAAATACGCATTCTTTTATTCGCGATGATTTATTATTGTCGTCGAGAATTTGAATAGTTGTATTTTTGTTGGATTGACACGGAGCTAATAGTAAATACGATAGGACTTGAATTACAAACACAATAGGAAGTGAAATATCAATTTGTTTTTGAATTAATAAAATTAGTGAAACCAGTTTCCACGGTCGTGCTTGTTAACAATTATTGCCGTCATGAATATTATCATCAAAAGCATGAAAGTAGCCAAGAGATGCAAAGCGCAGAGACGCCCAAACAATAACATTGTTGCCTTTATTAACGTGATTATCATGATCACTGAGCGCGCATCAAATGCAAAAGGCATAATGCGCAAAGAAATTCGAATGACGTTGCCGCCGTTATTAACATCATTATCATTATTAAACGACTCGACGCGTATCGAATACAAAAGATACGCGGTGCAAAAGGATCCGGATATAATTGTTGTTATTATTAATATTATTACCAACACGCGAAGACTTGATACGCATTGAATTATTAACACATTGACCATCAGTCCCTTGCGAACGACGCACGCGATCTCTAATCATCGATCACATTTAGAAATTGATTTCAATTGTGGTATATTCAGATTTTATTAGGATTGTCAAAATGCGAAAGGGTTCGAGCACTCGCTATTAAAACTCGCAATTTAAAACTTTTTAGTATTATTGTCACGGGCACAGAAAGGTGACATTTATATTGTCGAGACACTGACACAAAAGCTCACACAAAATCAAAAGAATTTTATGTAATAATAGAATAACAATAACCCTCTCGCATCCCGCAGATCCCAATAAAAAATGGTTTACTGATCCTAGCAGAAATTTAATTTATTCATGGAATATTTATAGCTCCATCACAGCTTGAATTATCAATTGTTTAAAACATATTTTTGAAGATATTTCTTGCGGATTGGTGTTTTCCGATATTCCTAGCATTCATTCGACTCCATCGGTGGGAGTTGAATGGTTCAGTACGATTTTAGTGTATATTCTGGTATATTATGGTGTATTGTGGTATAATCTGGTATATTCTGGTATATTATGGTACATTCTAGTATATTATGGTATATTCTGGTATATTTTGTTATGTTATGGTACATTCTGGTATATTGTGGTATATTCTGGTATATTAAGATCTATTCTAGTAAATTCTGCAATATTATGGTATATTCTGGTATATTATGATATATTCTGGTATATTTCGGTATATTCCGGTAGATTATAGTATATTCTGCTATATTATGGTCTATTCTAGTATATTATTGTATATTCTGGTATATTGTGGTATATTCTTGTATATTATGGTGTATTGTGGTATAATCTGGAATATTCTGGTATATTATGGTATATTCTGGTATATTATGGTCTATTCTTGTATATTATGGTATATTCTGGTATATTTCGGTATATTCCGGTAGATTATAGTATATTCTGCTATATTATGGTCTATTCTAGTATATTATTGTATATTCTGGTATATTCTGGTATATTGTGGTATATTCTTGTATATTATGGTGTATTGTGGTATAATCTAGAATATTCTGGTATATTATGGTATATTCTGGTATATTATGGTCTATTCTTGTATATTATGGTATATTCTGGTATATTATGTTATATTCTGGTATATTATGGTATATTTTGGTATATTTCGGTAGATTATAGTATATTCTGGTATATTATGGTCTATTCTAGTATATTATGGTACATTCTGGTATATTCTGTTATATTATGGTATATTCTAGTATATTATGGTATATTCTGGTATATTTTGTTATATTATGGTATATTCTGATATATTGTGGTATATTCTGGTATATTAAGGTCTATTCTAGTAAATTCTGCAATATTATGGTATATTCTGGTATATTATGGTATATTCTGGTATATTATGGTATATTCTGGTATATTATGGTCTATTCTTGTATATTATGGTATATTCTGATATACTATGGTATATTCTTGTATATTATGGTATATTCTGGTATACTATGGTATATTCTGGTACATTATCGAAATAGACCCGGGTTCCGATTGGGAATGGTCGGGCGCGAAGGTTCGCAGCAGACGGCGAGCGAAATAACAAGGTAATCCATTTGCGACTAGGTAGGTAGGTACATAACTGACCCAAGGGAGCGCGTCGAGCTCCCGAAACTCATTGCCAGAAGAAGCATGATCGCATCGCGTTACCGGGGCGCGGTAGCACCGCACAGGTAGGACAACTCCGACAAAGTGCTGGCTCGGCCGGCGTTCACCGGTTCCCCGTCGCCGTGGTATCGGTTCGTATCGAGTTTCTCACACAAGCACGCGCAGAAATGCAAGCACGTTGCAGCCGTGCATAATAAGTGGGAGGTGATCGAGGAACTCGGTAGGCGAGAGACGGCCCGCGAGTATTGTCGCCGAGCGCCACGTGCTGTCGCCGTTGCTGCTTCTGCTTCTGCGAGAGAACGGTTCGCGATTTCCTGCATCTTTCTGGATCGTTCTCGGGACCCATGCGAATCGCTCGGAACGTCAACCAGCCGTGCGCTCCTCGGAAATCGTTGCACCGTTCATTAAACTGCACTTCGCGCAAAATCGTCCCCATCGATTGCAAGACATGAGAATGAAAAAGAATCTCTCTTCGAGAAGAAGAAGTTTCAAGTCTGTTCGCTTTCATCATAAATGCATAAGATTCGAAGTCACACAAGGAACTCCTTGTTTCTAAAGATGATTTTTTTTTTTTAAACACGAAGAAGTTTCAAATCTCTTCGCTTCCATCTTAAATGCATAAAATCCGAAGTCAAACGAACTCCTTGTTTCTAAAGATGATTTTTTTTTTTGAGAACTCGAAGAAGTTTTAAATCTCTTCCCTTTCATACTAAAATCTGAAGTCAAAGATTTCAAGCCAAGATTCCAAGTCAAACGAACTCCTTGTTTCTAAAGATTAATTTCTTTTTTTTTTGAGAAGAAGAAGTTTCAAATCTCTTCGCTCGCATCATAAATGCATAAAATCCGAGGTCAAAGGAGCTCCTTCTTTCTAAAGAAGAATTTTCTTTCGAGAACTCGAAGAAGTTCCAAATCTCTTCGCTTTCATCATAAATCCATAAAATCCGAAGTCAAAGTAACTGCTTCTTTCTGAAGAAGAATTTTTTTCGAGAACTCGAAGAAGTTTCAAAAAGTTCTTCGCTTCCATCGTAAATGCATAAAATCCGAAGTCAAAGAAACTCCTTATTTCGAAAGAAGAATTCTTTTTTCTCGAGAAGTCGAAGAAGTTTCAGATCTCTTCGCTTCCATCATAAATGCACAAAATCCGAAGTAAAACGAACTCCTTGGTTCTAAAGAAGAATTTTTTGTGAGAACTCGAAGAAGTTTCAAATCTCTTCGCTTTCATCATGAAATCCGAAGTCAAAGGACTGTTTCTAAAAATGAACCTTCTTTTTTAAATGAATCCTATGAACAGAGAAATATCGTATCCAATATTTACTTGGGAAATACAGTCTCGAAGTTGATATGATCGGCCGTTAGAGAGTAGATATTTAGCAAATCAATCTTCCCGATTCTACAGTTCAGTATGCCGCTTTAAAGGACGCGGAGAGTATGCACATGGCTGTACGATCATACAGGATTTATACCGGGTCCGAATTGGAATTAAATCGGGCACGCTTCGTTCTACGAAGTTGGTGGAACTCGTCTCAATCTCCGTGGCACGAAAGCGAACCACTTTGTCAAAGAGCCGTTCGGGACGGGTAGACAAACGGAACGATAGGGATGATTGTGCCCAGCATTACTCCGAGGCAAAGTCGGCGCACTAATGCAGACTTCACTGTTGGGGGAAAAGAGGCAATAGGGGACGCTAAGGAAAAGTTACTTTCGACCGGCGTACCTAATAACTGCGGATTTTTATGGAAAATAGAAACCGTCTGTTTCCGTTGCGGGGAACAGAAACCACTTGGGAATCTCTTTCTTTCTCCGATAATTTTAGTTGTTCGCAAAGAATCCCTTCGATTCTTCCAATACTCCCGTCACTCCAAATCACAGACACCAAATACAGTCAATTCTCGATATATGTCAACAACGCGGGTCTTGTCAGCGTCATGTATCGTCCAGGAGACATGCCCGAGTAAAAAGTATCCGCACACTCCCCGGTGGATACGTCGATGAATCTCGTATTTCATTTTAGTGTAGTATTGTTAGATATTTCATAAGAAACTACTAAAAATCGATTTTAGTCACTACTTTAGGCACTGAAATCACTTTTATGCAATCCTAATAGACATTTCGCAAGTGTCCGGATACTTTTGAGCGGTAGTGTGTACTCCTCGGTAGTGGGGAGAACTCCGCGACGTTTAACATCCAGGCCTTGACGACAGATACGGAGAAATCACTGTACACGCAGGCGACAGTTCTGCACAAATTATCAATTATTCAAATTGAATTTTAGTTCTACTAAAATGTAGAGTAGAGGTTGGACCTAATTTATAAATGATTTATTCTTTAATTTATAGTTCCCTAGCTTGCCCGTGAGAGTAGTTTACAGGGTGAATTAGATCTCTCCCTTTCCCGTGCATTTCCAGTTTTCCGATGGTTCCTAAAATTTTGAAAAAAATGTGGCCTATTTTGGAACCGAAGGCGAATTTTAGAGAATTCTTTCCGATTTTTTCGTCGTAAACTGTGGTCGCGAAAAATGGAAGACTGTGGACCGTTTCGTTCAAGAAGATTCCAAAATTCATCTTGGCGACAAATACAGAGAAATCACAGTACACGCAGGCGACAGTTCTGCTCAAATTATCAATTATTCAAATTGAATTTTAGTTCTACTAAAATGTAGAATAGAGGTTGGACCCAATTTATAAATGATTTATCATTTAATTTATAGCTTTCTAACTTGCCCGTGAGAGTAATTACAGGATGAATTAGATCTCTCCCTTTCCCGTGCATTTCCAGTTTTCTGATGGTTCCTAAAATTTTGAAAAAAATGTGGCCTATTTTGGAACCGAAGGCGAATTTTAGAGAATTCTTTCCGATTTTTTCGTCGTAAACTGTGGTCGCGAAAAATGGAAGACTGTGGACCGTTTCGTTTAAGAAGATTCAAAAATTCATCTTGGCGACAAATACAGAGAAATCACTGTACACGCAGGCGACAGTTCTGCTCAAATTATCAATTATTCAAATTGAATTTTAGTTCTACTAAAATGTAGAGTAGAGGTTGGACCTAATTTATAAATGATTTATTATTTAATTTATAGCTTTCTAACTTGCCCGTGACAGTAATTACATGGTGAATTAGATCTCTCGCTTTCCCGTGCATTTCCAGTTTTCCGATGCCTCCTAAAATTTTGAAAAAAGTGTGGCCTATTTTGGATCCCAAGGCGAATTTTAGAGAATTCTTTCCGATTTTTTCGTGGTAAACTGTGGTCGCGAAAAATGGAAGACTGTGGACCGTTTCGTTCAAGAAGGTTCCAAAATTCATCATTGATGAAAGAGGTAGTTTCTCCAAAAGCAGAACAATAAATAAATAGGCACGTTACGGTGAACATTGTACAAACCCCGAACGTTCGGTAGTTCTCGGGAAGGGCCGAATGTTTCTAGAAGAAAACAAACAGCATCCCCTTTATGGTGGTCGACCCCATTGCCCGTCTGCGAACCACCAAATGTTCCGAACCCGGCCCCCTTTCCCGATACACCGTTCGAGAGAATAATGGAAAAGCCGGAACCGAAATTTTTCTAGCCGCGAACAGGATCGCCGGTTACCAAACACCGCTGTCCCACTCGAACAGGCAAATTGAACATTCATCGGCGTCGGTTTCTCTAACGCTAACGAATCCCGCGAGCTCGCCCCGCTGAAAATCTCGTTCCGGGGCTTTCCATAGAATTTGGGGCGTTCGATGCGAGGCTACAGACGGCCGAACGTCGAGGATCGATCGAAACTGGCATTAGCAATTACTGCCTCGATTGCACTTCCATTCGCGATGACGGCGTTCACGCGCCGAACAGAGCGCGCAAGCGCCCGCCCGGCTCCGTTACCATCACATGCTCTCTCGGACAATAAGTATCGTGCGGCCACTCCGAGTTCTCGCACTCTGCCTCCGGCTATTTCCAATCAAATTTCGGAGAGCACCTCGTTCAGCACATTCCTCGAGCGACTTTTCATGGAAGTTGTAAAATGCAAATCTTCGTAACCGCAATGCTAGAATCATTTTCCGTAGTTACAGGGAAAAAAGTAAACCGGAAATGTGTGGTTTCCCACCATAGCGCCTAGTGTTCTTTCATTTTCTCGAGAAGTGAGAAACAAGACTATATTTCTCGAAATTCCTCGAGAATTTTTAAAAAAATATTGGGAAACTTATAATATTTGGAATGTCGTTAATAATATTTATCGAAAGGGTGAAAAACTTTGGCTCAGTGTTTATTCCTGTTCAATATGTACATAAGTTTAACACTAGAACGACCGGAGAAGTCAAAATCACTGGTTCCTAATTTTTTCTTCTACAATTATTGAAATTGCAAAAATGTTTTCATCGGAAATTTTTTAATGGACCTCTTGATTCAGGGTAAAAATATTCATGGAATAGTTGCACTTCCGTGGAAGCTCGCATTACAGGGCGATACAGCTTGCGGAATTATGCGAAATATTCCTGTATATATATTTTTTTTAATCTTCAATATCAACCGAGTAATAATTCGGCCCAGTTACTAGACACCCCCTGCACCCTGACACCCTAACACAGTATCGGTTACACGAACGTGTGTTCCGGAGTTCAGGGGACTGACAGGATTATTTAATAACCTGGAAAAAATAGCGGCTATGAATAATAAATTCGGGCCACACAGAAGCAACATTGAACAACTTTTTTGTCGCCTTATTTTCCTTTTGTTCGGCGAAAAAGGCGAGAAAAAGTTGCTCGACGTTGCTCCAGCGTGGACACAGCTTTCAGAACTCGAGTAAAACAGCAGACACTACTACAGCTTCTGCTAACGACTTTAATCTGTCGCGACAATATTTCCTATGAAAGCTGAATTTCAATATTTCGATGCACTGCGACATGTTCTATCGCGCGACACAATGACGCACGTTCGTGGGACGAATGCATGTGTCCCAGTGACAGCCGGCCTCTCCGACGAAGGTTACTCATACCCTTTAGAATGCAGACATTGGCAATAAACGGTCTTTTCTCTAGGAGCGCTCCGGATTGGCCCCCAGGGGCAACGCTTCGGGGCGAACGACCACGTCAGTGACTTTCGATCTTGCGAATCCGGAATCGGTGACGTTGGAAGACCGTTATTAAGGTATACGGGTCATGAATGTAGTATATGTATAAATATATATATGTATATGTATATGTACACACAAAGGTTGCGATGTTGGTAGTACTTTTTTTGCTTGTTTGCCTTTTCCCGAGGCGCTTTCTTCATTAAATTAATCTCTGTTTAATTTTATTACGAGCCATCAGGCGCGCTTCTAGTCCCTCTAATTATTCACGACTTTATTATTCATGACCAGTTTATTCCCCTGTTAAGAGTAACGGACGGGTTGGTAGAACGTTCTTGCACCGTAAACTGCTTTATGGCTGATATTTTTACGAATCCGCCTTGTACCTGGAACGTGAAAATCGACTGAACGGATTTCAACTGGACTAATTTCTCTTCACACAGAAATTTCACTGTAGATTTTCAATCTTATATCGACGCTAGAATGTTTCTTCTTATTTTAACACCTGTCGTTTGGGTAATAGTTGTGGAATTGTAAATGAAACACAGTTTGCTGGTTCAAAGTGGCAAAGCAGACTATAGGAGACTATAGGAGCAGTGTTGAATTATTCGCGTCTTGCAAACTTGATGGAAAGGAGAAGAATGTTTCATCTAATTTCTTTTTCTGCACTTCGGAGATCTTCATTTCCGAACTCGACTAGGACTCCGCCCTAGCGGCATGATCGTCTCGCACTGCGAATTCTCGTTACTAGTCCGTTCCGGTGACTGACTCTTAGATGAAATCCGAGGATGTCCGGTGACAATAAGGACAATAATCCGGTGGCTCGGTAGCCTCGCGTTTGAAATACACAGGAAACCTAAGAGTCATATCCATTTACAAGTCACAAAATTACTGACACAAAAGACAAAATTACTGATACAAAAAGACTGAGAAAAAGGCTCTTTCTGAGCCGTCTCTCATCGGCCCCTCGCCGACGGTGGTGCGGGTAGTTCCGCCGACTCCAAACTGCGAGGTTGGCACCGACTCGTAACGAGAATTCGCTGTACTTGTCACCCGCAGCGTGGAGTGCCTCCCGGGTGGGCGTGGCCTCGCGGCTCCGGGAGCCAGAACGGTTGCCCCACGGGGCAGTGGTCGCGTTGGCTCGCTGGTCGCAGATCCTCGAAGCCGATCGGAGCTTGCACACGTAGCCTTCGCGGGCCTTGTACCGTTCGAACCGGGTCCGCGTGGAAAAAGCGAGCAGAAAGGTAGTCGGTTCCCTCTCCGGGTGGACGAGAGTCGGGTTGATCCAAAGATTAGGCGAACGCGAGCAACAGGAAGGGGGCGGCTCTCGGTGGTGAAGGGGGTCGAGAGCAAGAAGGTGAACGTACAACGAACGATCGAGTTAACGAAAGAGTAAACGGGAAAGAGGTTGCGCTAAGTGACCGAGGAAGGAAGGAAGGAAGGAAGGAAAGGAAGAATGTTTAAGGGCTGAGGGGTTATGCACCGGGGCGGGGGGAGGGGGAACAGGAGGAGATAGACCGTGCAAGATATAGAACGGAGCGAAAGAGCGAAGCTGATAGCGAAACACGAGGGAAACGGTACGTGACCGAGTAAGATAAAGGGTCCAGAAGGATGCGAGATAGGACGGGTATGCTAGCGAGAGGAAGAGAGAGAGAGAGAGAGAGAGATACGTGGGGGGATTCGAAGGCTGTTGTATGCGTGACACGTGGGTGCGTGCCTGCGCACACACGCGCACGGTCTTGTCACGCATTCGCTCTTCTCTCTAGCTAGTCTTCTTCTTCGCGGTGTAGGAGGGCTCGGATCCAAGCGCCTCCCACACCGTACACACGACACGCTCCGCGTGCACGTACGAGGGCAGCTTCGCGCGGGCTGTATAGCTGCGTCCACGCACGGTTTCTCTCTGTCGTTACTCCTTCCTCCGTTCGCCGTTTTTTAACCGCGATGTACTACACTCCTCTCTTTCTTTCTCGCCTCTCCTCGTCCCTCCGCCCCTCCTACCCCCGCTCCCGACCTCTCCCCCGTCTCTTTTTCCCCCCTTCCTTTTTTCTATCCTCTCCGCCCGTTGCCCCCCACGCCACTCCGCGTCGCACCACATGCGAGCGACTCGTACGCGTGTGTCCGCGTGTGTGTGTGTGTGTACGCGTCACACTATCGCACCGTATCGCGTCCTGGTATCTATATACTTTTGTTGCATGCCTACGCTGTCCCTCTCTCTCTCTCTCTTGCTCTCTCTCCCCTTCTCGCTCGTCCTGTCTCTCGTCTTGTTTCGTACCTTTTTCCCCGGTCGACGTTTCCCCCTCCCTCCCCATCCCTCCCCGTCGTTCTCCTCCCCCACGGTGGTTCTGTCCTACCCCTCGGGGCCGCTCTCGGTTTCTTTTGCGCTCTCGCGGAGCACGTTGCCAGCCGCCTCGGAGCGCGAGACCGACGGAAACATTCGGCCAGAACTTTTGATGGATTCTTAATGGCCGGTGCGATCATTATTACTTCCTGGAAACAATGGACAATCTTGCTCCGGCGGGGGACCGCGTCTCGAGCGTTCAATCGTTATTACCAGCACCGCGGATCTTTCGACGAAATAAAAATTCTCCGGCGCCGATTACGGGACACCCGCGGCCACTTAGGAATCCGTTTTAACACTTTGTCTACCGGAAGCCCATTCACCCTTTGCGCTCGAAGCACCGCTTCGAAATTGTTGTGGCATCGTTTCGGAGAAATTACGAAAAATATTGCAAAATATTTGTTACATTACAAAATTTGTATTTAACGCGTTCCCCGCCGCGTGGGGCGTGTGCGCTCCAAAAAAAGCGTCTTCAAAAAACGGTCTGGCAGGGAACGTGGTAATGGACCACTAAACATTTCGATATTATACGTAGAAATCGGATCAGTTTCGTATAAACAAAATGAAAATATTGTAAGACGGAAGGAAAATTTAGTTTTAGATTGAAAACAGCGCCGAGTGCAAAGGCTTCTCGATAATTGTGAAGCTCCAAATGGAAGCTTAAAAATTTTATTATTATTAGATTTTTAGATTATTACATTTTTTTATTGTGGGTAAGTTGTTGCTGTTGCTGTCAATGTTAAAGGATTCTTTTTAAAAAAATCCTCAACCATGACCGCTGAGGTGAAAGTCGGACTTTCAACGATTATGGAATAATCACCGGTAGATAATTTCTTAAGAAACTGTTTTCTTTCTTCAACAATTAAGAAAAGAAAATTGATAATTTTGCTTTGGGCCATTCCACGCGGAATCGGACACTTCTCAGATTTTGTAGAAATTTACTGTAGTTTTTAGTGATATAGGAACCGGTAAGGATTTTACACAATCTTGAAAATTGCTCTACAGACACGTAAAATGTCGATCTATTTTTGTTATTAACCCTTTGCACTTGAAGCTACTCTAACTCCAAAACATTTTCTTTTTCATGTTGTACATACGCAAATGGTGCAATTTACCCGTACACTACTGAAATGTTTAGTAAATTATCGAATACAAACAAATGTAATAATGCAACAAATATTTTGAATAATGATATAGTGCTAAGGGTTAAATTATAACAACTGAACTAACAAACCGATACTAAAAGTTATTCGAGCAAAAAGTTAAAGACTTCAGCGAGTTTCTTAGAAAACGAATGAATGAAAGTTTCTCGTATCGATACTCTATAAGACGCAAATCCATTTAAGACCGGAATTACCGTAAAACATGAAACGAAACAGTCCGAGATAGCGAGTAATTAGTCGAGGGATAAATAAATTGTCTGCAGCAAGATAATACTATCTATCCAGTTTCCAATTCGAGCCATAAACTCTTGCACTCATCTAATACTGATGCCCGACGTTAGAATTCTAAAGTTCAGAAGTGCACCCCGTTCGTTCCAATGAAATTCGGCGGGGTGATAAATTTCCGTCTACCATAAACGTAAACCTAATTTTGGCTACGAACGTCCGCCCAGTTTCGCGAGAACTGCGTATAAAGTTTAGAAAACTTGCGTAATTAGGAGCGCCGGAGTAATGGGAAGCCTCGTTCGATAATTGCTTCAGGGTGGCGACGAGCGTAACTGGTTTTTAAGCCTCATTCGTTCTTCGCGTTAACTTTTCACGTTTCTTCGCGGTTCCCGAGTGCGAATCCTATGTTCCGGTTATTGCTCGCGAATTGTCTCGTCAAAGTTGCCATAGCGTTCCATTTTTAAACGAAGAACACACAGAGTCAATTATATTTATCTCCTCACCGTATTATGACAATTTGATGTACGCAAATTCGGTTGGAAAAGTAACATATGGGACGCTAAATTTTCCGAATATTGAAACTGTTACGACTTCGTAAAAAGGAATGGGATAACAATTAATCTCATTTTGGAGCTTCAACCCTCCGCCTGTCATAACTACCCCCTAAAACTTGACGTACAATTTTTGTCAAATCTGTAATAGTTTCTGGCACGATTATTTTCCAGAAAGTCGTAACAATTTTAACGCGCAGAATTCTTAGAAAATTGGAAGATAGAGGATCCAGTGTTTGGAAACACGATGCCAATATTTTTTTGGGGCGAGTGCGCGTCGAAACGTTAAGTGTGTCAATTACGAGTGTTTCGTTCACGCTCGTTTTCCTCAGGGCCGTACGTCTTTAGAACGGGCCGAGAGAAGATTCACGGCGGAAGCGATGGATGCCCGATGAAAACGAAATGGATCTTGCTCGTCGCCAAGGCCATGTTATTCAATAGGTACGTTAGGCACGTTGCCTAGGGCCTGCGAAATACCCGGTGCCCGCGACGAAATGTTATGACTAGACTATGCGCGGACATTCACGCGAATTTACGTTTCCCCGCGCGGGGACTGATTGATGAAAATATGAATCGGATAATCGCTCGCTGTCTCTCTCGCGCGTTGGGGCGAGGAAAGCGGCATTTTTTCGCGAGTCTCCGTGAAAAATCGTGTTTTGCTGGACTTCGTCCGGCAACGTTAATTATAAAGTCATTAATCCTCGGTCGACGAATTCCGGGTTTCCTTATCGATTGAGCGCGAACAGCGATGCGCTCGCTCCTAGTATAGCGCACGCGATTGAAGGAGAACGTGTGTGTAACTTGCTTCAACGACGAATAAGTGAAAAAAGAAAAGAATAGCAGAAATTGAACGTTGGAACATAGTAAAATATCGCGGATTTATGGAAGATATAAATCAGAAAGTGAGCCGGCGATCAGTCTAGTGAAAAGCGATGCTATATCTGCATGCGAAACGGTAATAAATAAAATCAGGTATTATCGTGCGCGAAAGTTTTTTTCTTACAAACATTTCGTTGATTATCAAATTTATTAGCGACTGCGGATTTTATGCGTTTACGACGAAAATGAACGGCTGCGTTTCGAAGAAATTATAATAATCTGCAGCGTACACATTAATACAGAATACAACATATATCAGCAGGATTTTCATAGTTTCTCAAATTTTATCAATCTGAAAAAGAGTTGCGGAACAATTCGCAGAATTTGAAGTAGATTCATTATTCAGCGGGCGCATGTAGATATGCTGATTTAGCATGTTCAGTCAACATTCTAAGGTTGCCGCCACTTGTTTCCTAGGTCGGAAAGGCCGTCAATTAATTTATGAGAATTTCGTGTTCCGTGGCATAACGATTCCCACGTTAATGTTGACACTTGTACGCGGATCGGCCATTTCAATAGAAAGCGGGAGCAATCTAGTCCCAAGGTCGGCCGGGACGGTCCAATAAATTCACAGTGTTTACAACCTTTCGAACCGCTCGGAAAGTATCGGTACAATAAACTATACTACCCTCGGTCAAAGTGACCTGGTCACCATCCACCGGGTTGCTGTTCGACCGTCCTAAATCCGATGGTTCGGTACCTGGACATAATAACTTGAGCCTGCATGCTTCAACGGCAAAAGCAATTCTCTTTCACAACTGATATAGGACCACTTTAAATATCTTCAAACTGCGTCCTAGACAATTGCTGGACCGTCGAATCTTTGGAAGCAGCTGTCTCACGAAGGCGACAAACGTATACATAAACTATAATTTTCTGGCAGCTAATGCTAACAATATTTGTTAACACGTGCGACAAGTCAATCCCAGCGATTCTCACAAAATCGGTGTAATTTAATTATCGAATAGGGGATGCTTTCAGAGTTCTAGAGATTCTAATAAAATTCTGTTTATCTGGATATACAGGGTGTCCCACGTAACAGTTTCCACGATTTTTTAAGTACTTGCGACAATCTAACAAAGATATTTTCAGCAGAAGTTGATCAGTTTTCGATTGGCTATATATTGTAATAAAGAAAAATTCGAAAAACATTCTTTTCATAGTATTGTCAAGGCCACCTTCATTTTGTTTAAATGGCACTTTGTATTTTTGACTGAACAGTATTACAGCTCGTGTCGGGATGACCTTGAAGGCGAAGAAATGAAAATTGTAACTGTAATTCTAATTGTTTTTCGTTGTATGTCACAATGAAAGTAAGTTTCTAAGCCTAGTCAAAAGACGCTGTCAGTAAAAAAATCAGAAATACAGCTAAAATTGGTACCCAAAAATTCGAGTAGAACTGAAAGCATCCGTATTTTAGGGATCAGAAATAGGGGATTTTAGGGATCAATTTATCTCGAGGAGCCACGCTACAGCGGAGCAAATGCAAAAGTCCCTAGGGTCCGTGATCACCCGTCCGCCGTTTCTAGGGATACTCGGCCGAACGATTCGATTTTTCGGCGACATCCGAGGCGAAACGAACGCGGAAATTAGGAGCGAGCTGAGATTTAAACACGCGGCGTAGATAAACGAACGAAGAATGCGGGATTCAATTTCACTCGGATTAGTTGCGCACGCTACTTGAGCGAGTTCGCCGCCGGTGTGCTCGTACTAAAATTGATCTCGTATGCTCCGATGGTGAGGGTCGGATTACAAGAGGACCAGAGTTTTCAAAGTGCCAGCATTATTGGATTACCGAAGTGTCAGGCCGGCATTATACACGACACATAACTTGGTCCCGTTCGTTTCCGAACGGGGCGACTCCGTAATTTGTGCGGCCGCGCGACCCTGCTGTGTTTGCTCTTTCTTTCTCGAATAGAAAATGAACAAAAAAAAAAAAAAAATACAGATTTCTCTTGGAATTCCCACCGACAATATTTGACAACGATATTTCATAACTCTGACGCCGCACGGTGGTCCAAAACGCGAAGTTTAGTGACATTTTGC
>CM052140.1:15353396-15369655 GCA_028454255.1 Halictus ligatus
CGGCCGTTATTACCCCGTGTCTTATGGCTTCGGACGGTTTCAACTAGCGACACAACTCCAAAAGCTGCGTCACCGAGACGAATCACCCCGAGCGATCGATAACGATTTTTGCGACACCCCGGGCGATCGCTGACGATTTTCCCAACACCTCGAGAGATCGCTGACGATTTTTGCGACACCCCAAGCGATCGCTGACGATTTTTGCGACACCTCGAGCGATCGCTGACGATTTTTGCGACACCCCAAGCGATCGCTGACGATTTTTGCGACACCTTGCTTGATCCCTGACGATTTTTGCTTCACTTCGAGCGATCGCTGACGATTTTTGCGACACCTTGCTTGATCCCTGACGATTTTTGTGACACCCCGAGCTATCGCTGACGATTTTTGCGACACCTCGATCCATCGCTGACGATTTTTGCGACACCTCGATCCATCGCTGACGATTTTTGCGACATCTCGAGCGATCCATTCTAGAGTTTCGTCGCATTTTCTTGACGCCATTTTCGCGTTTGACGTGTCCAGTCCGAGTGGATATTCACGTAATTTTGAAATTCTGAAAAGTAACGAAAATACAGCCCCGGTTTTGTTACTCGATTTTTTTTTCGAGGATTGAAACTTTCGTTTCAAATCCGCGCCGTTTTGTAAATAATTGATGTGTCGAAATATGCAGAACTACTTTCATGTGCTCTAACAAAATCTTATCTGTTTTCATTTCAGGTAATTATGACGAGCCTGAGGTGGACGGCCGTCTTACTTTGCGGACCGTGTAAGCCCGAAGTTACAAGCAATTTATACTAATTGTAAGTTGCGAACAAATTTTTATAGCGACGACATTTCTACGCTACTTTGGGGGAAGAATGATTCTACGCAAAAAGAATTTCATAATTGGATTGTACGTACACAGGACTAATTTTAGTATTCGAGATACACGCTGAAATAGTTCGTTCCAAAATCGTATGATTTTGATCGAATACTTTATGCCAAGTGTTCCTTTGTTCAGTTTATGAAATCGTTGAAAACGCATAGTTGTTCCACATTGCGTTGCACTGCGTTGCGTTGCGTTACGGTTTCCACGTTAGATTCGTGTAAAACAAATGTCCCCATTCGCGGCTGCTGCCTATTCCGGTCAGCAGCTCCGTTCGCCATATTAAAAACTGCTGATAAATATTTAAGACTCAAGTATTTCAACTTCTCGGCCACTTGTTACTAGCTGGTCGATGTACTCGGTCGCACGAAGAATTGGAACAAATTTTTAAATAGACTCCTTAGTGAATTATACAGTGGACTGTGAATCTTGTACAGCAACTGCTCCTCTTTTATTTCATCAAACCTTAAAAAATCAAATTTTCCTTCCGTATTTGGAAACACCTTGAATAAACCAGATCGGAGACATTTCTGACAGCAAAAGATTGTCGGGCGACGAAATCGCGTTTTGACCGACGAGAATCGGAAAATTTGCAATTTTCAGAATTTGAAAATCGAATTAAAAAGAACGTTTTATCGTCTTTAAGAAAGTTTTTCAATTATTTCTTTGCACTGACGGTGCAGGTACACCGATAACTGCTAAGTCATTACCGGACTCGTTTTAAAACAGTAAAAACGTTAGAAAAGTTTTAAAATACCGTTAATCATTTTCAGCCTGTTAAACACATTAAGAAAAAAGAAAAAAAAAATGAATAAACTTCTATTTCACTCCAGTCTGTTGCAATTTAGGTAGGAAATTTTTATTTCGCATAAAGCTCCGCAGTCTGGTCGTTGCAAAAATGGACTCTGGTGGGTTTCACTGCAAATTGAAAATTGCTTTAATGGAATAATGTAGACATTCGTTTCTTTTGTTGATAATTTCAACGGGCCGGGAGTAACGCGACAGTCGGTGGAAATCAGAAGAAATGTGGCACGATCGAAAACGCTGCTCCGTCGTGTCCTCGTCGAAAGAGAAGCCGCGTCAATGGGAACTGTGAGGATCTCAAGCTGACCGGTGCTCGCAACAAGAAAACTATGTTCGCAGCATGGTCGTACATATTTTCCCGATCGACTCGTCGAGGCGACATTGAAGCGACGCCGGCCGTTCCGTCGTCGCGTCGTGAAACACCGGATTATTATAATGTCATCGCGTTACAGTGACACACGATATGGCACGGTTGGTTATTCGAACTGATGCGAATAAATTGCCGCTTCCTTTTCGTAATAATACACCGGCCGCGTATTTTATCACCCTTGCGACATATTAATCCTTGGAAGGCGTTCGATACCCTCTCCGCACGCATCGCATTCGCCACGTAACGAGACTTCAAACTCCTCTCACCCCTCTCTCTCTCTCTCTCTCTCTCTCTCTCTCTCTCTCTCTCTCGCGACCGGCGTGCAATGCTCCGATACTTTTTGTCACGGAACGGTATTTTCGTGATTATTGGATTGTTGCGCACGGAACGGTGGCTATTGGCATCGAAAGGAATGCGAAGGGGTTGAAATTGCGATTATAGGGAACGGGAGACCCTATACGTGTGCGGCGGGTATAGTCTGTCCGAGAGCGTGTGCGCGAGGCTACATTTTTTCCCGAATGCCGATGTCATAATAAATCGAGGAAAACTGCCGCGTGTTTCGAATACCCGTTTGTTTAAGACGAATAAAAATAGGAAAGCGCGGCGGGAACCAATGAAAGTCAAACTCCGCGACAAAACGATATCCTGCATTTTTTACAGTTTTCAGAACTGGTGACAATACCATATTATTAATAGTTTCGGCATGCCTGTCAATATGCAGGATATTGTAAAATATTAACAGTAGAACTACCGAGCAATAAATGCGACTGACGTATATTGTTTTGTAACACAGTGACAAGACTGTGTCCATTTAGGGATCGTACAACTTTTGTTGTAACGTGTGCTTCAATGAAGAGGTTCGTTAAAAAATTTCTGATGGAAGCAATTTTACGATTTCAGTAATTGCAAAAGAAAAAATCCGGTAATTCTAGTGTTAATAAATAGATATCGCACATGCTACTAAACGTTATCGTTCGTCATAGTAACCATCCCCTTTCTGGATCAGCCCTTAGCACTGGTGACTGTAAGGCACCAATAGAAATGACTGTATCATTATTCAAAATATTTTTTGTATTATTAAATTTGTTCGTATTTAATAAATTACTATACATTTCGGTATTGTACGGGTAAGTTGCACTTGGACGCCATTAAAAATCGTATAACTTCGTTAACATTGGATTTTCCTAAGAAGTAAGAAGTTTCCTTGGATTTTCTTAAGAAGTTAGCACAATTGGTTTGCTACATAAAGTGAAAACAATTTTTTACAAACATTCCAATTGGTCGAGATTGCAGAGAAAATACTAGAAGTTGTATATTGCAACTTTTTTACGTGCACTTAGGTCGAAAATTTAGTACGATTTGTAGATCTGTATGAATTATACATATTCTGAGAATTTCAATCAAAATCAACGCAGCAAAAAAGCTACAGATGTTCCAAAATGATCACATAAGGGCGAAATTCCCCGAGAAGGCCAAAATTCTGCGACCTTCACCCTTGAGCTGTCACCGTTAAATCTTTTGTAGCTCAGTGCAACGTTAACCAACTTAGACGAAACATTCCGAATACGTATAATTGACACGGACGTACAAAACGTACTGTTTAAATTTTTAATACGAGCACAGAAAAGTTGCAAAATACAACTGTTAGTACTTTCTCTGCAACTTTAGTCAAACATTTTTCTCACGTTATGCAGCGAACCAGTTGTTCTAACTTCTCAAAAAAAAATTCAAGTAGTATACTCCAATATTGACAAAGTTAACATCATCGGGAATCACTGTGTAACTTCTCCGAAGTCTCTGCGACCTTCACCCTTGAGCCGTCACCGTTAAATCTTTTGTGGCTCAGTGCAACGTTAACCAACTTAGACGAAAAATTCCGAATACGTATAATTGACACGGACGTACAAAACGTACTGTTTAAATTTTTAATACGAGCACAGAAAAATTGCGAAATACAACTGTTAGTACTTTCTCTGCAACTTTAATCAAACAATCTTCTCACGTTATGCAGCGAACCAGTTGTTCTAACTTCTAAAAAAAAAAAAAAATTCAAGTAGTATACTCGAATATTGACCAAATTGACATCATCGGGAATCACTCTAACTTCTCCGAAGTATCTGCGACTCTAGGTAAAAACGTTCTACGCCATCATAGTGGAATCGATACGCGTGTTTTGGTCAGTTGCGCCATGTTTCGGAAGAAGGCGACTCTCGTCTCGCCTTCCTCTCTCAATTGGCGACGGAGGGAGAGAGCGAGAGAGAAAGAGAGAGAGAGAGAGAGAGAGAGAGAGAGAGATTTCAGCGAGCACATTAGACAGCGGGATCGGTCGAGGATCGTTACAGCGGTCACTCCGAAAAAGAGAGTGGTGGACTAGCGACAACTCGTATCCGCAAGAATAAGTAATCGGGGTGTCCTTAAGCGTCCCGTTGATCGAGTACTTCCACGAAGTCTCGCATTATTTAACGAGCGATCCCGAGAGGGGCACATGGTTCTGCGAGCGCTGCCAGCCAAGCTCCACGAAATTCCTCGAAATAGATGGCCGTTTTTCTTGCGCTGCGAGCGTCGTTTTTGCGAGACCCGGTCAGAGGAGCCAGAGAGAGAGAGAGAGAAAGAGAGAGAAAGAGAGAGAGAGAGAGAGAGGAAACTCGGCTTTTCCTGTGCCCGTAGCCTCTCTTTGTTTCCCTTCGACGCGTACCTGCCACCAGCCGGCTTCGATCGGACGAGTCCTCGGAAATCTTCGGCTTATCCTTGGCCCGCCAGAAAACTTTTCGACTCGGCCGTTTCTGCCGAAATTCGCCAGTCTTTCTTCGAAACGCTCTCTGCGGAGAGACGAACAGTGTCACGAAGACGACTCATTTTCTTCGAGAGTGGCGCGACCAGCGCGCTCGTCAAAATGGTCCTTCCAGACAGAAATGAAAATTTCGGTGCGCTTGCCGTTCTGCGGAAGGCGACATTTCGTTGTAAAGGTTCTTCGCAACCAGATTCCAGTTGTAACGCACAATTGCCATCAAACGATTAAGGAAATGCCAGTGATTCACTCGATCAATCTCTGTTTTACCATTTTTAGACGTAGAACGACAATCGAGCGTTTGTTGTACGGCCCTGCTGGTTTACTTTTGGCAAAGAAGTCCTTTGTATCGAGGTCTGCGCCATTTTTCAACGTTTCTTCTCACTTGGACTGATCAAGATTGTTAAATGGACGCCATCCCTGGGAAAAGTGTTCGTCCGAACAAATCAAGAGTTTTTGGTACAGTGTTTATATATGTCCCAAGTGCCTAGCCAATAAAAGTCCCAAAACTATGTGCTTTATTAAGTCCTCTATGTCCTTTTCGGCTTGGATCAAAGAACAGTATCTCCTGGCCGATACTTGTCACTGGCTAGACCCGTTTTTTGGACTTACATCGAGTAAACACTGTGATATAAAACGCGAGTCCAATGTGAAAAATAGTTTCGCTGATCCTCGAGGAGAGTAGAACGATAACGTTAATACTTTCGGAAGTATTCGAACCCTTGATCAGTATAGTATCAAGATTTAAACCCTTATGGGTACATATGGTGCACTAGTGACGTCGAAAGGTCCCATTTGGGGGATTAGCGAGAAGTAACGTAATGAATGGGGGCATTGCTAACACGGAAGCGCTGTTCCTATTCGATATATCTTTTAAATATAGTAAATGGGCAATTAACTACCTTCTCTTGGTCTCCAATTAGCAGGTGCAGCAAGGAGTTCACTCTGGCTCTAATGGTTTTTTAAAACCTTGCCAAACATTGTTCTGCGTTGCGTGTCGTTTGTTGTATTGTTTTGTCTGCGAATTTCTGTGCCGAATAAAAATCGCCTGGCATACCTTACGAGATAAAATAAAATGGGCTGGAAATAATACAATATTTTTAAATTCTTGGAATTCTCCTTGTAAATAAAGGAGCGTCGAAACAATGGAAATATTCGCTCTTAAAAATCCCATAAGTTTGTCAATATTGGACTGTACTACTTGAATCTTTTGACGAGTTAGAACAATTGGTTCGCTACATAACGTGAAACAAAAAGGTTTGATCAAAATTGCAGAGGAAGTGCTAAAACTTCTATTTTGCAACTTTCTCGTGCTTATGTGATCATTTTGAAACATGTGCAGCTCATTGCAACGTTGACCGATTCTGACGAAATTCTCAGAATACGCATAATTCGTACAGATCTACAAATCGTACTAAATTTTCAATGCAAGTCCACATAAGAAACTTGCAAAATACAACTGTTAGTATTTTCCCCGCAATTTCGACCAACTGCAATTTTGGTAAAAATTTTTCTTCGCTCTAGCAAACCAATTGTGCCAGATTCTTTGGAGAAATCCAAGTCCAATATTAACCAATTAACTGTGACTGACGATTATACTCGTTAACCCGAAACTCCATAGCGGTGCAGTTAACGTTAACGAATTGTTCAATTCCTATCGAATAAACAAGTAATTCTTCGTCATTTAGCTTTACAAGCGCGTTGGCTTTTATAACAGCCGAATTTGGGCTGCGTTCGACGTGTATATTCGTCGTTGCTCGATTTCAATTCCGCGCCGTTAGGGATTTTTCGAATCACACGCCACAGTTAACCGGTTAACAAAGTTACACGACTTTTAAAAGCGTATATTAGTGGGACTTGTTGTACATCACCGACATAACCTTTTGTTGGCGCACATGCTACCACAATTCGTTTCTAGGAAGAAAACCGCACGAAATTTTGCCTGATAAAGAATCACAGAAAATTTCGAATATTGAAACATGATTATTTCCGTGAAAAGCAATGTCAAAAAGAAAAACTCGCCGTCGGCGGATCTAACGTTAACGCTTGACAAATGTCGAGATGTTGCAGGCGCGTTCCGAAGGGGTGCGCCGTGCTTCATCGAGGCTCGCCGAGCGGATCGGAGCGGATCCGCGTCGCGAGAAAGCCGTCGCGCGTGGGAGAGAGAAAATTTTGAGTAAGAATTGCCGAGAGAGACGTTTGACGAGCGGTCGGCCTTCGCCGCCTGCTTCTCTCGCTCTCCTTGTCCGCCTCGAGCTCGCCTCTCTTCTCGGTTTTATTTGACGCAGGCACACAGTCGCGCGTGCTCGTCCCTCTCTCATTATACCCCCGCTCCTTTCCACCGAACCTTCTCTCCCTCTCTCTTCCCTCTCTCTCTCACTCTCTCTGGTTTTCTCTCGAGCTCTATCCTGTCCCGCGTTCCTCTCTCTGTCCCTCTCTCCGGCAACGAATCGTGCTTGCTACTTCCTCCCTTCTCTCCTTGCTCCCCTCTCTCTCTCTCTCTCTCTCTCTCTCTCTCTCTCTCTCTCCCGATCACCCTTCCTCGGAGCACACACGTGCCGTTCTTCTCTTCCATCACGTATCTAATCGTTCTCGTGCCCTCTTCTCGTCTTTTTCGCTTCTTCCCGTTGATATTCCGGGTCCTTGATTTCCACGAGGAACACGCGAAAACCTGAAGAGCTCCGCGCAAAGATAATTACAGGCAATAATTACGAACCCGCACCTTTCGACCATTTCATTTCAGGATCGTAACGTTAGCAACTTTTTCCGGAGAATATTTCCGTAGTTACAAAACAATCTCTTCGAGGTCTTCGACTGTTCGCGACATTGTTCGGTTAACCCTTAAGGCTCGAGTGGTGACTCTGAAGCACCGCTAAAAATTGTTGTAGCATTGTTTCGAAGAAATTGCAATAAATATTACAAAATATTTGTTACTTTGCAAAGCAAAGTAACAAACAAAGTTACAAGCAAAGTTACTTTGCAAACATTCAAATATTTAATGAGGAGATTTGGGAGAGAAGTTAGGAATAAAATGAAAATATTCTGAGACGGAAGAAAAATTTAGTTTTAGAATGAAAGTTAGAATGAAAAGGGTTAACCCTTTGCACTCGAAGCTATTTTGACTCCAGAACGAAACATTTCTTCCTACCTAGAATATTTCCTTTTTATATATTCTTCTTCATGTTGTACTTACGAAAATGGTGCAATTTATTCGTACAATATTGAAGTGTTTAGTAATTTGTTGAACCCAGACAAATTTAATAATGTTAAAAATATTTTGAAGAAGTTACAGCATTTTTTAGTGGCGCCTCATAGTCGCCATTCGAGTGCCAAGGAATAATTTTCACTGGACTCCCCTAATCGAACCAGACCGTATCGTTCCGGTAGCTGTTCCCGAATTGTTTAGAGCGAGCAATAAATATTTGTTTAGACGAAAAGCGTCCCGTGCCCGCTATAGTCTGGCCCGCTGTAATAAATTTCGAAGCACACGTCCGGAGCCAGTACGCACGGCGCACGGGCGTCGTCCCTGGAAGGATAATTAGCTTATTTAGCAAACACGGAACGGGAAGACACGGGCCTGGGGGTTCACGGAATGGCGGCTCTCGGTTACTATTACCCGTCGATTTCCATTCGGCGACGACCCGAAACGTCCCGTGGTCGCGACAGGCACGCGAAAGTTGGCCGCGGGAGTCAGCGAGCCGCGGAACGGAACGGAACGGAATTCCAGGTCTGCGGGACCTTTTGCGCGAAAACTATCGTTCGCCAACCCATTATTACCGGTGACTAACAAGTGGGAGACGAGGTGAGAGTGGCTAGTGAAAGAGGCCCGCTCGAACGGGACGCGTCTCTAAACAAAGAACGCCCGTCCGACGCCTGGACCGTAGAAAACCCTTCAGGAGAGTACTCTGATCTACGAAAGATCAATTTTTCGCTGCTTGTTAAAGCATAATTCAGTGGGAGGATGGATTCAAATGTCGAACCGCGGCTTCAAAAGTTGAGGAACAAGAGAGATAAGCTGGCAGAAATATAAATGTAATATAAGGGAGCGTGGACCAAAGATAACTGAGGTGCAATTATCGGAATAAGAATAGGAATAGGATTTGTTGAAACTCTTCTTCAAGGAACTATAACTCCCACAATTTTAATTATATTGACTTCAAAAAATTCGATTGCGTAGTCCAAATGTCGGAAAATAGGTATGCAAAACCTCAATGCAAAGCAGTGGTCGGATCTCTTTATAAAAATTTCTAAACGACGCCTATAAAATGACGCGTTAAATCGGAAGACCCCCTTATCCCCTTGCTCTATGATTGACTCCACTTGATTTATTCAAATGGATAAATATTGACGAGGACAGAACTTTATTTGGAGGTTAGAGTAACATCCATATTCAGTCGATTTTGTTCGGAATTTTGGTCCCACTGAGGGTTGAAATGACATTCTTACGTATCGATCAGCCCAGCGGCATTCGGAAGAACGATAAACGGTGTTTCCTATTTAGTTCGTAAATGAATCTTCCGCCATCGAAAATGTCTGCCCGATTGGCGAAATGAACGACCGTTCCCACGATTTCCGTGTTCCGGGTGATCCGTCGTGAGGACATTTCAGCAGGATTGATCCCCCGGGCGGGGTGAATCGCGAAGACGGAACGGAGCATAATGGTTACCGATAGCCCAGTTCCACAACGGCCATTAATTCATTACTTTTCCGGAGGAATTTGAAAAGTTGGTCCGGCCGTGTCACGCGCCCCCCCTACCCCCGCCCCTCCTCGCGGTTTATTCAATTTACTCGCGTGCCGCTCCATTTAGCAGTGTCACGCGCTAACGATATTATTATTACGATCCCCCGTGTATTTCGCCTCGCTAATGTCTCCGGTTAATGGATCACGCGACTACAATTGATCGAGGGAATCAGTCTTTTATCTTCCCGACGAACCGGATGATCTAACCGAGATCAATTTTTCGCGGACGCGAAGGGAGAGGATCGTGCGTCTCTCGGAGAGAAGAGAAAGGAAAACTGCGAACAGGAAGGAGGAAAATCAAAGTACCGTGTCGAGGATGATCTATCCGAGATCAATTTTTCGCGACGCGAAGGGAGAGAGAGAGAGGATCGTGCGTCTCTCGGAGAGAAGAAAAAGGAGAAAGGAGAAAGGAAAACTGCGAACAGGAAGGAGGAAAATCAGAGTACCGTGTCGAAGATATTGAAGGGGGACTAATAAACTGCCAGATAAAATGACGAGCAAAAAAGGGGATGATGGGGATGGAAAAGGGAGGTGGAAGGGGAAGGAGCGTTCCTGCGCGCCACGCACAGGACTGCCAAGGTCCTTGAACGGAGAGCATGCAAAAACATCGTCTTCCTTCTTTCTTCCGTCTCTCTTCTTCCCACCCGTCGTGCGCTCATCCTTCTATCTGCTTTCTCTCTCTCTCTCTCTCCCTCTCTCTTTCTCCTTCGTCCTATGGGCTGGGTCCCTCCCATACATATTCACTCGATAGCGTCGCGTCCCGCCGCTCTATCTCTGACTGACAATGAGAGGTCTTTTTCTGGCCCTCGACAGCCACGCAGAAAAACCTAAGTGCGAATCGACAACGCATGATCGCTCCAGCGATAAAAAACGATGCACCCCGCGAAGACAACGCCCATATCGGACGGTCACGCTCTCGAAACAGCGACACGAACTCTGTTTCGCTTCCTGTTTCGATTTCGTGCCGGTCCTACCAATGCAAATTGGTGCTCAAAGAAACTTGGTGGACGAAGAAATTTCGAATCTTTCACTTTATCGTCTCGCTTGCGGCCAGTTCTCGCGGTGAACAGCACAGGGATAAAACTGTTAAGAGAAATATGGAACTACGAAGGCGTTAAACGAGTTTACGGCATTACTTCACCTCGGGAAACCAGCGATTTTTAACTTTTCTTTATGTAGTCCTGTAGATTTTGGCGAGAAAATTCGGAAGATCCAAGTTTCAATCGCAGGAGATCACTAGTTCAAAAGTTGTATGTAAAAATGTGCAATTTTTAGCGCTTGCGGCTAGTTCTCGCGGTGAACAGCACAGGAATAAAACTATTAAGAGAAATATGGAACTAGGAAGACGTTAAACGAGTTTACGGCATTACTTCACCTCGGGAAACCAGAGATATTCAATTTTTCTTTATTTAGTTCTGTAGATTTTAGCGAGAAAATTCCGAAAATCCAAGTTTCAATCACAGGGGATCACTAGTTCAAAAGTTGTATGTAAAAATGTGCGATTTTTAGCGTTTTTGATAGCTAAGGCCACCACCATGTTGATATGTAGTGACCGTCGGGCTTCTCGGCCGCAGGTCTAGTTAATATAAACAATTTAAAAAAATTAAATATTTTCGGAATTACTGTGTCTTTTCAGGCAGAGAGAGAGAGAGAGAGAGAGAGAGAGAGAGAGAGAGAGAGAGAGAGAGACGCCCTTACATTTGATGTCTCCGCGAGCAGAGCCACAAAGCTATACAAAGCTGTATACGTTTGATACTCGATAATGAACCGGCCATTACTTTTCCTTACGCCTAATGATAAACACCGGCGGTGGGTGGTACTTTCATGATTCACTCGCTCGATATATCTCGCGCCGGTACGAAAGTACTATGGCCGTCACGATGCTCGTCTGCCGATGCTATTGAGAACTGTGGATTTCTAAGACCATGATCCGTACGAGGTGGGAATAATGAGTGATGTTATTTATGGGACGGATAGGATCGGTGTAACAAGCGTTTTAACAACGTTCTCTTTACATACGATGAATATGTAGAGTCCGGGCAGGAAGTTATTACGCGGTGATCTGCTGGGAAACGTCGCGGAAACTTTTTTCTTCTCCTCCTCTTCTTCTTTTTCATTCTTTTGCCGTTCGATAAAAAAGTTCTTCGGCGAGCGTATCAGCGCCGGCCGCCGATTATCTCAAGTATAATTCGGTTCCGGAGTGCCCCGTGGCTCCTATCTGCCGACGAATTTGCAATTTGCTAATTTACTTCGCGTTCAAATTCGCCGAGATTGCGATCTCCGCGACGGAATAAACGGAATACAAGCTCGGAACGTTCAACGTTTCGGTTGCAAATTAATATTTGTTACCGAGTACACCGCGGATCGTAAAGTCAAAACCCTCAAAGCAAAAATTGTCCGAGTTAATTCTAAATTCATTTAGATCTAGATTTAGTTTTAGATAACCTTTCGCGGAATACAAGTTGAACGTTTCAGTTATCTGCATGTTTGCAAATTAATATTTGTTACGAGTACACCGCGGATCGTAAAGTCAAACCCGCAAAGTAAAAATTGTTCGAGTTAATTCTAAATTGATTAAGATCTAGTTTTAGATGATTCTCTTCACCCTGTGTTGTGTCTTTAACGCAATACAGTGTCTACTCGATGTATGTCCAAAATATGGGTCCAGCGATGGACATGTATCGGGAAGGAGATACTATTCTTTGATCCAAGCCGAAAAGGAAAGCTAGAGACCTCGGTTCGTCCTCGGATAGTCCTGGGACTTTTACCAGAATTTGGGACATATATAGATAGATGTATACATATACATACATATACACATATACCTATATTATTCATGTTTAAATTCGCCGAGGTTACGATTCGTGCGGTGGAATAAACGGAATAACAGTTCGAAACGTTCAACGTTTTAGTTGCAAATTAATATTTGTTACCGAGTAAACCGCGGATCGTTGTGCAACATAAAAATTGTCCAAGTTAATTTCTAAATTAGAATTAGATAACTTTAGTTTTAGATAAAATTCTAGCTTTAGTTTTAGGTAACTGTTCACCCTATGTTACCTCTTTAACGAAATACAGTGTCTACTCGATGTATGTCCAAAATATGGGTCCAGCGTTGGACGTATATCGGGAAGAAGATACTATTCTTTGATCCAAGCCGAAAAGGAAAGCTAGAGGCCTCGGTTCATGGCCTTTCACGGGGTATACGGTGGGAATAGTTCTGGGACAGTTATCGGCTAGGCATTTGTGACATATATAGAGACTTTCCGTCCTGTTTGGTGCAACGAGCGAGGGTCTACCGTACGGGTTTCGCGGCCGGATGCTTTCAGGGTGATAATTGCGGCCGAGGATGCGCTTCTCCGCATGCTTTTCGACTATAGCGTGAAGCGCGGACGCGACGTGCACGAAATACGGGTTTGACGGGAATTAAAAGTAAATCGTGCCGGAGCGCCGCGACGAGAAGGACCGTGTGTCGGACTGCGAACAAGTGGGAGCCCGTCTAGACAGAAAATGCGACGGAGGAAAGTAGGGTTTTCTGATGTACGCCGGGACGATCATTCCCGGCGAGCGGACGTGCCGAAACCTCGACGAATTTCCGCGAGCTGAACCGCAAGGTACATTTGAAATTTCTACAACCCGTGAAAATCCGTTGCGATTAGTGTTCCTGATTTCCCAACATTTTTCATTTCTCGAGAAATAAGACTATATTTCTCGAGAATTTTTTAATAAAATGGAAAAAATATTGGGAAACTTTTACCGAGCTTTCATAAAGTGAAACATTACGCTTTGGTTTTGAAATGACTTCTTAAGTCCTTGTAGAATGTCCGTGTCCAATGTAGAATCAGAAAATCTACTTCTTTTTTGTTTTGTAACAAACTCTGTAGCCGTAGAAAAATTTCTTTCATTTTCTGTGGATGTTGGCTTTGTCGTATACAGAGCAACAACAAGTTGCTGAAGATTGGGTGTCCCCTTTCCAGTGGACTTAAACATTTGGAATTCCTTTGTTAGAGTCCGGAATTTATTTTCTTCTGTCGCTAAACTCTTGACACTAAATTCCTGATGGCTATCTACAATTTCTAATTCTGTTTTTCCAGTTATAGTTCCTCATTCTGAGACTCTGAAAGTTTTTCACTGTTTTCATAAGAATCATTGTTACATTTTCCAAAAAGTCTGCTCAGAATTTGTTTTGCCATTTTATACATATCTGCCGTCGATATTAAATAAAAAAAGGTATCTTCCGAATCTTTTGCAGAGATTCTGGATTATGCAGATAGTTCATAAGGGATACAACAATCTTTGTCTCTCCTTTTAGATATTTCCTCTTTAATAACAACAAGAAACTCGTTACTCGATTCGGTATTCGGTTTTTCTAAGGTTTTAAATAAGAATTTGAGAGAAGTTAAGAATTTATATGCTATAAAATAAATGAGATTCATAAGATTTTTCCTGGATTTAGATTTCTCGAGAAATACTGGAATTTCTCGAGAAATGAGAAATAATCAATTTCTCGAGATTTCGTGTGCAAAGTATCGGGACAATTTACGGTCAGTCGGAAACGCGTTCACACGCGTGGATCAGTGAACATTTTACCGGGGACTCGTTCGTTTCATGCGCGAAATTAAAACAGACTCTGACAAATTGATGAAGTGCTCCATGTTTTTACAGTGGCGCGAGTAAACTGAAAACGCGTATAGGAACGTATCAATTGAATTTGATGATTAAAAGCGAGAAAATATCTTGTCCGAAAAAATTATTAATACCTCGTTGTCGTCTGTGTCGTGCAGCAGTTCGAGTCCGATTTGTGTGAGTTTGATAAATGTGAAATTGAATCGGTGTAGATTGAAATTGTGGGTGGAGTTAGATAGAAAAGTTCGAGCAACTGTGATCACAGAAATTTAGGTGGAATTGTTAAAAAAACTGTTTCGCCTTTTTGGTGACAAAATGTCGACCAAGATTATTTTCTTAAGAAAATAGTATTAGTAGTATGTGACATCCAGGCACAAATTACTGTGTTTTAGTAACAGTATAGCAAACTACAGAAAAGAATAAACTATATTTTAAACAAATTCAAGGTAAAACACAATCGTAGAGGAATAAAACATCTTGTAGTGTTCTAAATGTTGGTAAATTTTTGTTGGGAGAATATATTGAGGAAAAAATTCGTTTCTTGTATACTAGTTTCAACCGTCTGAAAGATTTGTTACACATAAGCGAGAATGCGGCCATTACTGGCGGTCGATGACTTTGTTGTCCCTTGTTACAAGTACTTTCGGATTATTGATCAACTTTCAGTTTCCGTCTGGAATAAAGAGCAAGGTGAATTACCTTTCTCGCGAGCCCTCCCTGATGGCTTTGAATGTCGAGATAAAACTACTACAATAAATTTGTTAATCTACTTGTAAAAAGCTTGGGAAAACGTGTCCTGTCGTAGTTACTAATTCTTCATAAGAAACTGCGATTTAAGAATATTCCTTTACAGAATAATACACAAAATTGTAATTGATAAACCAGAGACACGACAAAACAAAATAATAGTTCACGATTTTATTAACGTACAAATCTACACGGGGAAAAATATAAAGAATAACTTATTTTCGCCTGCGTGAATCATGTTCAAACGGTACACACGTAATGCCAATCAGTACACATCAAAATTATAGATTATTTTTACTCTTACTGTATCCGATAAGCGTACTACACAATGATTCGAGTGTTTCTGTCTTGATAATAGACAGATTGTCCCCTTTCCGGAAAATGTTGACCAAAAATCGTACCGATAGATCAGCAGATAGAGCGCACATAATCTTCCACTCTTCTGATAGGTGAATTTCTGCTAGGAAATATTTTTTACTAGCTACGCGAATTTTTATTCGAATGCACGAAACGATCCATCTTTTTTACCGCTTTTGGATATTTTACGGCCATCGTCCGGGTAAAATAAAAAAACACTTTTTTCTTTATATATATGTCCTATAGTACTCTCTTATCGCTCATCGCATCGGCCGCTTCCGTACGCCCGTCGTAATCCGAAACAGCTGCTGGATGTTTAATATTTTCTTTTACGGTGCCATCACATTTTCTCGTAACTCGAGATCTAGATGCAAATCGCTGGTTTATTTCTTAATATTCGTCGAGAACGCTACGCGAATTTTGCCGCGTTTCCGAGCAATGTTATCTATTCCGTTCGTCGAAGCGATCAACGTTGTTAATAACAAACCGTTAGTTGACTGATAAGGTAGCTTTCACCTCAAACTGTCACCTGGTTCGCGTCGGTGTTAATAAATTGACATTCAATGGTGTCAAACTCGCGGCTAGACTTTCGCGTAAAGATTTATGCTAGATAAAAGTCCGAGTCGGTTGTAAGAGGTGGATGAATTATTTCTTGCAATAATTTATACGAGTCTAAAACGGTGTAACGATGTTCCGAAATTATTCCAGTGTCTTCACAGTCTTCTATTGCGAAGAACCTCTCGCGACAATGATTTTTAACAGTGGAATTAGCAGATCTAATTCGTAATTGTCCTGCAAAAATAAGGAAGCAGATTTGATTCCGATTTCGAGGCTACCGAATTGCGATTTTACTAGTCACAAAAATAAACTAATTTATATTGTCCTGCAAAAATAAGAAAGCAGATTTGATTCCGATTTCGAGGCTACCGAATTGCGATTTTATTGGTCACAAAAATAA
>CM052140.1:15370155-15382161 GCA_028454255.1 Halictus ligatus
CTGCGACGTCTTATTGGCGACGATCCTTCAAATGCTTATGCGAAATTGTATTTCAGAGGTATGTGCCGTTTATGATTGCCGTCTTCCGTGATTCGATATTAGTTTGTGAATTTTTCTAATCAATTCGTCGCGAATGAAACCAAAATTTCGATTGGTTTAACGCGATCGGTATCATTCCGTACAATAATGTTGAACAATGTAGAATTACCATTGTATGAAGGGATCTTGACCTTGTACAATTTCGAAGGAACACTCCAAATGTTAATTGAAAATATTCAGACTTTTGGAAGAAGTACTACGGATGGCAACATGCTCCGACGTATAAAATAATGTTAAAACGTGTAGCCGTGTATTTTCCTGAATTTTTTCGAAAAAAGTTAACTCGATCGTTAAACATGGCGATTTTGCACGGGCTGCGCGATTTAGGCTTCTCGAAATTCGTTTTTCAGCGGGATTTTAAAGTTATCGAGTGATAACGATTATTGCAAACGATCGGCTTCCGGATAAGTACAGACACTCTCGCGATCGTTCGAACGAAAAGTCGGTGGCGAGATCATAAAAGGCGGTGCCGCGCGCGGATTTTAATAGCATCGGCAAGAAAGCATTCATTATCATCCATTATGTTGTCCACGCGAAATCGTAGATCCACGCAAAACTGGTAAACGATCCAGGTCACACCGAGCACGCAACTTTCGACCCGCTTTTCCTGTCTCCGTGCCCCGTCGCAAAGGGTTTATTGCGAGTCGCATTCCTCCCCCTTTAAATGTCGCTTAAAACTGCCACGATTTTTTCTTGTTAGCCCGCGCCGCCGCGAAATTTATGGCCGTCGCGAACGCGGTGCCGCTCACGAATCGGAAAAATCAAAGAAAAACTCGATGCCGACGGTTTCGTTTTGCTACTTTTTCCTCCCCTTTATTTTTTTTTTTTTTTTTTAGTTATTTTATCGGCAAATCGTTCCGTTGTTACACTCCTCGCTCGGAAGCACGTTCTCTAGTTTATAGTTGAGTTTCATTTGCATGCGCCGTTATGCGCAGCTATACCGGGGGTCCGCCTAATTTTCCGTTCAAATAATTGAAGTCCAGGATAAACGCGGTCCATTAAACATTCCCTCGTATATAATAATGCTTCAAGCCGTACAGAGGGAATGGATTTGCGTGAACAATGAATCTATGACTCTCGGCGTGTCCATCTTTTATTCATTTTATAACGTAGACACGGCACCGGACTAATGATCGTATCAAATTATTCAATGGCTCTCGGCGAACGGGACATTTAACATTAGATAAACTACGGAAAAATATACCTGTATTTTTAGATTTTATTACGTGGGCAAGATGGAGGGAGGAGCAGAGAACGGGACGTACAACATCAAATGAATTATGAAACGTCCGCGTTTCCATATTTTATTTCGATTCTTTTTGAATTTTTATATTTTATCGTATAGTCGATCGTCCCGCAAAGTAACTTAGGCGTCCGCGCTTCGGGATAACAATATTCTTTGAAACGCGTCGAGTCTGCGGTTTGCGCTAAACTGAAATCTCGTTCGAAGAAACGCAGGTGCGCCAGAGGCGGGCAAATTAATAAATCGATATCGCTGAACAAGCTATAACACAGGTTACAGCGCGCTAGAGGAACCAAGTAGTAAACCGAGTGGACAAATAAATATTTCACGTGTCGCCGAGCAGCCACGGCCGAGAATGCTATCCTCGGAGACAAGATTAATTCACACATTAATCATGGAACAGTCCGCAACTTTTCAAACGTGAACTTCCGAGGCAAGCACACATCCTTTTCAACAGAAAGTTCAACTGGAACTTTTCCGAACACTGCTTGTACGCAATGGAAAAGCGATAATAGAAGCAAAATAGAGAAAGGACAGTGAATTCTGTCGGTAACTAACTTTAAAAGTTTTAGTACATAATAGTATATTATGCTATGCTATAGCGAATTTTTGTATATTATGGTATTTCCATTTATATTAGTGTATATTCAGGTATAGTATGTCATTCTGTGTTCTATTCTACTATATTCTGGTATATTATAGTATATGATAGTATATTATGGTATATTATAGTGTATTTTGGTATATTATGGTATTTCCAGGTATATTCTTGTATATTCAGGTATAGTATTTTATACTGTGTTTTATTCTACTATATTCTAGTATATTACAGTATATGATAGTATATTATGGTATATTATAGTGTATTTTGGTATATTATGGTATTTCCAGGTATATCATTGTATATTCAGGTATAGTATTTTATACTGTGTCATATTCTACTATATTCTAGTACACTATAGTATATTATAGTATATTATGGTATATTATAGTGTATTTTGGTATATTATGGTATTTCCAGGTATATCATTGTATATTCAGGTATAGTATTTTATACTGTGTTATATTCTACTATATTCTAGTACACTATAGTATATTCTAGTATATTATGGTATATTATAGTGTATTTTGGTATATTATGGTATTTCCAGGTATATCATTGTATATTCAGGTATAGTATTTTATACTGTGTTATATTCTACTGTATTCTAGTTTATTATAGTATATTCTGGTATATTATGGTATATCGTAGTCTATTTTGGTATATTATGGTATTTCTAGGTATATTTTTGTATATTCAGGTATAGTATTTTATACTGTGTTATATTCTACTATATTCTAGTACACTATAGTATATTATGGTATATTATAGTGTATTTTATTATATTATGGTATTTCTAGGTATATTTTTGTATATTCAGGTATAGTATTTTATACTGTGTCATATTCTACTATATTCTAGTACACTATAGTATATTATAGTATATTATGGTATATTATAGTGTATTTTGGTATATTATGGTATTTCCAGGTATATCATTGTATATTCAGGTATAGTATTTATACTGTGTTATATTCTACTGTATTCTAGTTTATTATAGTATATTCTGGTATATTATGGTATATCTAGTCTATTTTGGTATATTATGGTATTTCTAGGTATATTTTTGTATATTCAGGTATAGTATTTTATACTGTGTTATATTCTACTATATTCTAGTACACTATAGTATATTATGGTATATTATAGTGTATTTTATTATATTATGGTATTTCTAGGTATATTTTTGTATATTCAGGTATAGTATTTTATACTGTGTTATATATTCTACTGTATTCTAGTTTATTATATTATATTCTGGCATATTATGGTATATCATAGTCTATTTTGGTATATAATGGTATTTCCAGTTATATTATTGTATATTCAGGTATTGTATGCTATACTGTGTCATATTCTACTATAATCTAGTATATTATAGCACATAATAGTATACTATGTGCTATTATTTAACATTCGTTGCAAATTTTCACAAATTTTTCGCAGTCGATTAATCTCGACTGTAGCGCGAATAATTGTCGGAGAAGATTAGTGTCTCAAGAATAATATTCAGAGTGTCTAGGAATACTGGTAATATTAAGGGAGTATCGATAATGTCGAGAACAATATTTGCAAAAATATTTATGCCCTTATCCGGGGCTTCCAGTGACGTAGCACGCTCGGGAACATCGATGTGCCAGTTCGCACGGTCCCACCGTTTGTTTTAATTCAGGTTTTCCGCCGGTTGTTCGATATTTTGCAACGCAACGCGTGCGAGTTGCGCCAGTGATGCACATTCTTCGGGATCATAGATGCACAGGCATTTGAGAATTACATCATAGCTATTATACGACCCGCTGCGGCACGATATGCACGTCCACCGTTGTGCCGCAACTGCAACAGAACGCGCGCGGCTCGCTTCTACGCGATGAATTAACGATTAATGTTTAGGACGTCTCTAATTTGCGTGGACACGCAACGGCGTCGCGTGAATATTTAAGCAACCGTCCCGCGGAATTTCACTCGACGCGTCGCTGTGTACGCGGGATCCGAAACGTGAAAACTAAATTCGCCATTACATAAAAAAGAAGAAAGAAAAAATGGTCTGCGAAAGTCGAGCTTTGAAATTTATTATCGCGCCACTCCTTTTTACGAAATTATCATAGTTCAACCGTCGACGACAGTGTTTAGCTATTTTCAATATAATTTCTGAAAAGGAGATTGTTTAACGCTAGATTTACGGGATCCGTCAAAATGACGTATTCTAATATTTTTAATTCGCGAATATTGTGATTTCAAACATGGATCCACGAGGAATTATTTAACAAATTGATTTCTCTAGGTTTATATTATTTAAAAGGTGGCTACAGATTTGGATAGATGTATCCATGTTACTTTTAGTGCTCTGTAAACCTAGTGTTAAAATTAGTATCAAAAATGAATGACTTAGTAATTTTTTTAGAGCACATTCTAACATATTATCCAACGTATCCAAGAAATTGTATCAGAAATCCGAAACGATGATAAATATATTAACTTCGAATGGGTCCCTGAACATGTTGGCCTCATTGGTAACGAAGCCGCAGCCATCAAAAGACAAACAAAATTCTGAGTTAAGAAAGCCATAATAAATTTTTGGAATTCAAATTGGACTAGCGGCACCCAAGCCAAACTACATAAAATTAACCCTTTGCACTCGAAGCTATTTTAACTACATAACGAAACATTTCTTCCGATATTTCCCTTTTATATATTCTTCTTCATGTTGTACTTACGAAAATGGTGCAATTTATTCGTACGATACTGAAGTGTTCAGTAATTTATTAAATACAAACAAATTTAAATGATACGGAAAATTTTCAGCGGCGCCTCACAGTAGCCATTCGAGTGCTAAGGGTTAAGACCACCTCAATGTAAATATTAACCCTTCGCACTCGAAGCCATTTTAGCTCTAAAACGGAACATTTCTTCCGACCTAGGATGTTTCCCTTCTATATATTTTTGTTTCATGTTATTCATATGAAAATGGTACAATCTACTCGTACAATACTGAAGTGTTTAGTAATTTATTAAATACAAACAAATTTAATAATGTCAAAAATAGTTTGAACAACGATACAGCAATTTTTAATGGCGCCTTACAGTCACCATTCGAGTGCTAAGGGTTAAGACCACCTCAATGTAAATATTAACCCTTCGCACTCGAAGCCATTTTAGCTCTGAAACGAAACATTTCTTCCAACCTACAATATTTCCCTTCTATATATTTTTGTTTCATGTTACTCATATGAAAATGGTACAATCTACTCGTACAATACCGAAGTGTTTAGTAATTTATTAAATACAAACAAATTTAATAATGTCAAAAATAGTTTGAACAACGATACAGCAATTTTTAATGGCGCCTTACAGTCCCCATTCGCGTGCTAAGGATTAAGACCACCTCAATGTAAATATTAACCCTTCGCACTCGAAGCCATTTTAGCTCTGAAACGAAACATTTCTTCCGACCTAGAATGTTTCCCTTCTATATATATTTTTGTTTCATGTTATTCATATGAAAATGGTACAATCTACTCGTACAATACTGAAGTGTTTAGTAATTTATTAAATACAAACAAATTTAATAATGTCAAAAATAGTTTGAACAACGATACAGCAATTTTTAATGGCGCCTTGCAGTCCCCATTCGAGTGCTAAGGGTTGACCGTAACCTTCCCTTCTATATTCAATTGTAATCCATGCCACATGACCACTTTAAAATAAACGATATATAATAATAATAATAATAATAATAATAAACGAAACCTTGAAAATGGGAAGGACGAAAATGCTGAGGGCCGCTTCCGCGATGCAGGAGGAAGAACGGACAGTGTGAACGGAGCTTTAGGTGGCACGACTCGAGCCCGGACGTATCGTTAGGAGCCGGGGCGCGCGTCTCTTTTCTCTTTTCTTCCAACTTGTTTCCAGCGGCGACCATGCTCGTGTTTAGTCTACGCCGTAGACCTCTACGTGGACCACCGCGTGGCGATCCTCCGCGTCTGCGGCCTCCTCGTTTTAGGAGAGGTCCACAGACTATCTATCCGTTCGCGGCGGTCCGTTCTCCATCCGTCTAAATATTCTGCCTAGACAGTGGACCGACCCGACAGGTCCGATAAACACTACCGTGTGAAATCGACGAAAGTATTTCGGTGATTTCTAGGGGGAACGGCCGAACACGGTGAACAATGTGGACAAACTTGTAGCCCTCGCACTTGTAGCCGCTCCCGGAGCTGTGACGGAACTTGAAAAATCGTGCCGTGCCCGGCCGCACGCGTTTTTCAACCTTTCCTCGGCCGCGTTTATATACTGCTGTAATTAAAGGGGATTGAATGAACTTTTAGGGGACTTTTGTGCTTTTAGGGGACCGGAGAACTTTTACGAGTATTGATTCTCTGTTAGGGGTACCCGTAAGTGATCAATTATTAGCAAAGAATTTGTATTTTGCAAAGAACCACAGTTTCTCCTTATCTCCTCCGTCAAGGTTTAAGGGAAACTGCAATTTTTATTTCCTCCAAAATGTACCGACCCTCTCCGACCTAGTGGAAGTGACACATTTCTGTTTTCGTTCGAGAATACAACCGATAAGTGTAATTGCACCGTGCAACGAGATCGTTAAAATTTTAGGGGTACACATGAGTAATCAATTAATTGCAAAGAATTTGTTTTGCTTTTAGTTCTGTAACGATCGTTGAAATACGTATTCTTTTACAGTTTTCGGTAAAGCAGCCGGTGCTCAAAATATTCTGAAAAGTATAATTTTTCTTTACAACCCTGTAATAATATGGCGGCGTCCGTACCTTCCGAAGCAAGGATGCGGGATCTAATGCAACGGGTAACAACAGAGAAAATTTGCGATGTTTATGGAGATGTATTGAAATGAATGCTCTGACTATCACCTTTTCAGATCTCTGGAGCATTATTTAAGAAATAAAACATTCTGCAGAAGATGCAAGGATGCACCTTGAGTCGTATTTTCCTTGACGAACCCTGGATTTCTATCAGAGGGGGATGGAAAATTTGCAGGAAAGATGGCAAACTGTTCTCGATAATGATGGAGATTATATAATAAATTAAGAAATAAAAGCTTGAATCTGCTACAAACTTTGTTTCAGATTTCAAAACAATTGATTACTTATGGATCCCCTAATATTAACAACCGGAGTTGTTGAAAAATTCGAAACTTTTCCCCACCATCGGAAATAACCGAGACATTGTATAACTTTGTGAAAATAAACGGGGCAATATAAATATAAAAATAGCCCTCGATCTACTAATCCTCTCGGGCCCTAATAAATAATCCACCAATCCGGTAAAACAGTTTCGAAAAAAAAAAAAACGCCGGACTCTATTTCGAAACAACACCAGGAAAAAGGTAGATGGCAGAAAGCCAGTAAAACTTCCATAAAATTAGCTGCTGTTCGGGAATATCAAGGGTGTAACGAGGAAACAAAACGGCCGTAGACGAGAGTTCGAAAAGCAAGAGAAAAAAAAACGTGGGTACTCGACGAAGAAGATAAATCAAACTCTCAAGTTCGAATCAAGGCGGCGGAGAAGAAAGTAACGAAAAGAAAGGCGTCTCTGTTGGCGTAATAAATCCGGGGAAAGATAATGAAAAGGATATATAAACGTTCGGAACGGAGTCGAAGAGGAAGACGAAAACGTGGCCTGCATTTATTGCAATTCGTTATGATCGCGTCCCGGACCTCATGAATACTGAATTCGACGTCCGACGTATTAT
The DNA here is from genome assembly GCA_028454255.1 of Halictus ligatus. Classification (NCBI taxonomy): domain Eukaryota; kingdom Metazoa; phylum Arthropoda; class Insecta; order Hymenoptera; family Halictidae; genus Halictus; species Halictus ligatus. The sequence goes on from CM052140.1 coordinate 15,377,818, forward strand.
TAGTGGAGCGAGAGAGAGAGAGAGATAGACTTTAGCGATGAAAATAGAGCGGTTTCAAATTGCATGATTTCCTACGGGTAAATCCTCTTATCTTCTCTCATTCTGTTCCCATATCTTTTCGATTACTAAGGTATATCGCGACACGCAAAAACGAGAAAATTTTGTGTTCAAAATCGTTAATCAGAACTCGGTTAATCAAATTATAGAGATACTCCTTTCAGAAGAAAAATTCGAATATAGAATAAGGGACCTAGTTACTGCGGCGGTACTAATTACTGTGCCCATATTAATTATTACTCTGCGGGCCTTTATGCAAAATAAACACTTTCTACCTGGATTGCAACAAACTGGAGTGAAATAAATATCCAATTTCTCGGTCAGTACGTTTAATGGATCTTGAACACTTAAATGTGTTTAATGTGCACCTTGAGGGTGCACAGGATATCAAAAATAATATAACAGTGTGGAGCGTAGTGGGGATAATTCCGCGACGATTATCCTCCAGGCCGTGGCGACATATAAATCGCTGTAACTCTGTGTAACAAGTTAATGAAAATACGGAAAGAAACAATCGAAGGAAAAATAATAATAGATACAATTACAAGGATGCTTCCTACGATCGATCAATTTTGTTATCGTTTTATTGCCGGCCGACACAGCCCGCATTGAGACGAGCATGATTCTTTTCCGGACCGAAGTGACGTGCCCGCTCGATCCTCCGGGATTCTACGAGAGCGCGAGGCTCCCCGCCGATTATGCTAATGAACCGGTATCGGTTTCCCAGATCGTGCGTCCGATTTCTATCTTTCGTCCGTAAATTAAGATTCGATCCCGTGGTCGGCGCAGAGATAAACGAGAGAGACGAAACGAAAGAGAGGGAAAAGGAACGACGGGCGAATTAAACGAGCGAACGGTTATGAAATACGGGAAAAAACGATTCGCGCCGAACGTAACCCGGACAGCCAATAGGTGGAGGCGAGGCTGTCGCGAGGAGTTTCGAGCGGACTAATTGCCGGCGTTCGCCGGCTAATGGCTAATCCTGTCCGCGCCGTAAAGACGGGCCCCGGAGAACAGTTTTTTCCCGAGCGGTCGCCTAAACGCTGGCTATGCGCGCGGCGATCGAATCTCCTTCGAAGGTTTTCGCGCGGCGAGACAGATTCGCGACGACCGCAACAGGTCCATTCGCGAACGTCCGCTGCCCGTCCTCTTCCGGAATAAACGTAAGCCGGCGCCGCAGTGGTTCGGATTGGAAGATCGTTCTGACATTTTTCTATAACTCTCGAACCATCTCCATTCGATTTACAGTCGCAGCGGAAAGTATGTTGACACCTTTCCAAGCGGAGTAACTTCTTTAAAATTGGTCCAAATGACTTGAATCTTTCTTAGATGTTAGATCGACTAGTTTGTTTGTTGTGACAAACGTTTCAAGATTAGAATTTAAGGGTGAAAGTCGCAGATTTTTCGATCTTGCCAGAGAATTTCGCCCTTATGTGATCATCTTGAACTGTTTGTAGCTCATTGCAACGTTGACCGATTTCGATGAAATTTTCAGTACGCATGTAAGTTACCGAAATCGACAAAACGCATTTTTTTAAATTATCGTCATAAGATCAGATGAAAAAGTTGAAAAAAAAACATAATTTTTTCATTTTTGTATCATTCCAACCAATTGCAATATAAAAAAATATTTCTTTAGTCATTCTTTAACAAACTAGTCGATGTAACATCTAAAAAAGATTCATTTGGACCAATTTTTAAAAAGTTACTCCGCTTGGAAAGGTGTCAACATACTTTCCGCTGCGACTGTATTTGTTTAATTCGATTTATTTGTTTTTATTTGCTTCAACGTCAAAGGTCATCAGCAACACGGTTCATTTTCTTATTATACAATATGTTATACGTATTTGTATGTTTGATACACTTGGCAAGACCGGAGATACACTCTTTAGAACTTAACAAAATAGATAAGGGTCTAGGCAACTTTTTCCTTTCATTCTCATATTTTTTGCATTCTATTATTAGATGATTTATGTTAAATGGTACTTTGCGTATATCGCGGCTCGTGTTTTCTTTCTTAATTAACAGAAATGAATGGGTTATTTCTGAGTGGACAATTCTGAGAAATTCTCTAGAAATTGAAGTTTGAGTTGGACGATCGATACTGGACTCGGAAATTTATGCCATTCAAAATCCACTCCTCCACTATGTTATTTTTCGTATATAATTCCTTTTAATTTTGTCAAATACCTGTTTCCTAAACATTTCGTTTAGGTGGTTCTTGAGATCTTTTAGTCTGGTATTAATGACTTTTAAACCGTATGTGATGTTAGCGTGAAACTTGAACCAGATAATGTTGAATTGCTAACCTACGGATAGGTTAAAGAAGAATTGTATCACAATGGTTGTTATTATTATTATTATTACACTTTTTATTTTAAATATTTATTAATTCTAAAGCCTCTGCTTCTAATAGCCTGACTTTTTTCGGTATAATTTTGTTCTAATGCTAGATATATGTATATGGATCAGATGTTAACAGCAGTCGATTTAATATGTCTTCGTTTGTGCATAATCTTGAATTTTTTCGCATGTTTCTGCATCTTAATGCGTTTAAAATCTTTATAACGCGTATCTTGGGCCCCTAACGCTAAACCTGCCGAGCACAAAACATACAAAAATGGCGCGTCATATAGAAAGGAGAAGCTTGACCTCACTTCAACTTCGTGAAATTTTCATTACAATACGTGTTTAAATAAAGAAATCAATTCAATATATTCTTTTTCAATAATTTCTCGATAATTGTGCAATAGAAACCCGGTAATTTCAAACCTGGTGCGTTAGCGATAAAAATTAATACTTTCTTATCTGGGGGGGGGGGGTACCGATGTGCGAACATTTCCAAATCAATATTAACTAATTAATCCATCGTAGCGACTGTCGGCACATAGATCGATCCCGAGGACTGTATCATATAATTATCCGTGATCGAGAATGGCGAGGTTATCATTAATATAAAGTACATTCCACGAACCCGACAGTTCTCTACAGAGCAACCAATGAAAGAAATCGGCTTGAAATTAGTGCCACTAGTGGGATTGGTTCGAGTAGAGTAAACTCGAAACGACGAGGAGACGTCGACAGTGAAATTTGAAGAATCGAACCAAAAAAATTGCAGAGAGAAATTCGTGGAAATCGTTGTTGGACAGTGTAACGATGAGCGGAGAGGCGGTACGGTGGAGGGGAGTTAACTAATATCCGAGGATTGTTATCTAACAAACGGGACCTGGCAGTGGAAGCGACAAAGTTATGACGAGCGTAGCCAGGCTGGATGGGTGGAACGTGGAACTCGCATCTGTCTGGGCTGGTATAGGCATATAGGAAGTGGAAAAGAGAGAGGTCTCTCGACGAGCATAAAGGGGATATATAAGCTGGGATACGTGAGCATAGGCAGAGAGAGCGAGAGAAAGAGAGAGAGAGGGAGAGAGAGAGAGAGAGAGCTCGCAGTGGAAGCGTGGATGTCGATGTGCCCAGTGTTCTATCTGCTTTAACAACGAGTTTCTGTCCGCTCCTCCTTCTCCTCCACCTTCTTTTCCACCTCTAGCTTCTCCTGCCTCTATTTCACCACCTCCGCCTCTCCTCCCATCTTCTTGTTCGCCTTCGTTGCCACCTCTTCCGTGTCTTTCTGAATTTTTCACTTGCCACCATCCACCCACCCAGCTACCCCTTCAAACAGGCTTCGCTCCCTCTCTGTTCCTCGCTGTCGCTTCCTCCCACGCCTCTCTCTCTCTCTTCCTCGCTCTCTCTCTCCTCTATTTCCCTTGCCCTTTCTCTCCTTCTCACTTTCATCCACGCGCTCCTACACCCGTTCCTCTAGCTCCTTCTCGCTTTCTCCCGTCCGCTTGCTTCCTCTCCGTTTCTCTAGCTCTTTATCTCCCTCTCTTTCCTCTCTTCTCCTCCGATTATTCTCTCTCTATCTCGCTCGCTCGTTTGACCCCCACCCCTCGCCGGTCCCGCTCGTTTCTTCCTTCGCCCTTTGTCCCCCTTTTGACTCTGTTCTCGCCCTCTCCTTTGTCACGCCGTCTCCGTTCATCCTCCATCGCGTCTTTCGTCAATTTCATTAAGCCGCTGCCCGCGTCCTCCGCGGACTTTACGCCCCGTATTTTATTTTGTGTAGATAAGAACAGCCCCTGGGGAGGGGGAGAGAACAGAGAGAGAGAGAGAGAGAGAGAGAGAGAGAGATAGAGAGAGAGGGGAGGCTTCTTTGCGCTCCAGGCAAGGTGAAAAACTGACAATGAGTCTGTTGTAAGGGAGAATAGCTCAAGGGTCAAATAATCAGCTGACGGT
>CM052140.1:15382261-15394338 GCA_028454255.1 Halictus ligatus
ATCGATTGGAAGAGAAGGGAGTTAATGTTAATGACTTTAACAAGCTCAAGCCGATACATTGATATTCTGAAATAATTGTCCAGGTTTTAAAATGCATTTTCACGTTAACATATGCACCGTACCAAATTTATTTGGGATCTGTAAAATACAAGAAAGTTGGAGGACTACTCAATATCATACATCCAACTTTCTTCAATTTTTATTTCATTAAATAACCTACTTTGTTTTATGGAACTTTTGAGGTTTCTAGTTTGGCAGTGAAAGCGTCAATCTGTTCGCCGCTTTAAATTGTTACTACTCATTTCTGTTACGGACGCATAAAATCCCGAATCTAATAATCACCAACACGTTAGGAGCGAAACACTCGATTGCCAATGTCCGAAATGCACACAATTCAGCAGACGATCGAACTTGTTAATAAACTGAGGGCTGCCTGGATGGAAGAGCTGGGCTGACCGATGAGCTGTACGTCGAAAAAAAAAACAAAAAAAAAACTAATGAGATTTCAGAGTTGGATAATGGCGAAACGCCGGACCCGATGAACGATTTTTCCCCACGGATAGAGAACGGAGCGTGGCGAACGATCGAAAATACACGGTCCGCCACCGGCGAGAACGAAATATGCAGTTGGAGTGGTCGATCCTTGAGCAGAGAGAGCCTAACTAGGTCCGCAGGGACCACAGGGCCCCTGTTGCCCCACCTCTGCCCCCGCCGAAGGCGAAGAGGACGTTGAGGAAGGCAGAGAGAGAGAGAGAGAGAACCCACTACCTACCAGCCCGAGACACACACCATTCTTCCGTCCTTTCGAACCGATTATTCGACCCTATTCCCTACCTCCCTCCTTCGCACTTGTCCTTCTTTTTTCGCTAGCCCCGTCGCCCTCTATCTCTCTCGCTGTCTCCTTCGTTTACGAAGCCTCTCGGTCATGGATCGTGTCTCGATCAGCGGTGCTCATTTTTCTTCGGGGACGCGGCCCGGGGACCGTAACTAGACTGACGATCTTCGACTGAAATATTTCCCAGGTCGTAACTCGCCGGGGTGACGATTCAAATTTCGTGTCATCCCTTGATCACGTGTCTTGTGATTTATTTGCCACCTAACCGAAACCGTAATTGTTGTAGACCGAAGATCTTTATGCCAAGAAAACATTCTCTATCTCGGTTGTGATATTTTCGAGTAAAATAGACATTTTTCAATTTCATCCCTTAATCACTTGTCTTATGGTTTATTTGTCACCTAACCGAAACCGTAATTGTTGCAGACCGAAGATCTTTGTGCGAAGAAAACATTCTCTATCTAGGTTGTGACATTCTGGAGTGAAATAGAAATTTTTCAATTTCATCCCTTGATTATTTGTCCTACGATTTATTTGTCACCTAACTGAAACTATAACTATTGTGGACTGAAGATCTTTATGCGAAGAAAACATTCTCTATCTCGGTTGTGACATTCTGGAGTGAAATAGACATTTTTTAATTTCATCCCTTGATCACTTGTCCTACGATTTATTTGTCACCTAACCGAAACCGTAATTGTTGCGGACCGAAGATCTTTGTGCGAAGAAAACATTCTGTATCTCGGTTGTGACATTCTGGAGTGAAATAGAAATTTTTTAATTTCATCCCTTGATCACTTGTCTTATGATTTATTTGTCACCTAACTGAAACTATAACTATTGTGGACTGAAGATCTTTATGCGAAGAGAACATTGTCTAAAGATATTAAAATAATAAGTCCCCAATAAAATATTGGGGTAATATAGACATTTTTTAATTTCATCCCTTAGCCACTTGTCTTATGATTTATTTCGGGCCCAATCCAGTGCTATAATTGTTATAACTAGACCGGCGATCTTTATGTCAAGAAAACATACTCTGTCTTAATAGTAACGTACGGGAATAAAATAGAAATTGTTTAATTTCATCCCTTAGCCACTTGTCTTATGATTTATTTCGCACCCAGTCCAATGCTATAATCGTTACAACTATTCCGACGATCTTTATATCAACTAAAAATGTTCTAACTTAGTTGTAACACTCTGAAGTAGAATAGAAATGTTTTTAGTTCATCCCTTAACCGCTTGCCTTGCGATTTACTTCGTTCCCAATCCAGACCATAATTATTATATTTAGACTGTCCATCTCTAAACAAAGTAAAGATTGTCTATACCTTGGTGCAACAATCTCGCAAATCTATTTTCTTTTTTTTTTTCTTCATCAAAATCGTAGTTATTGACGTTTCAGAACAACTGTGCCTCATATTTCACGTTCTTTATTCCCCACCCAATAATAAACCTCCCTGAAGAGAAATTGCTGAACCCTCCAGTGTACGAGTCAAAAGCAATTTTTGGTTAACATTTCTCGCGAAAGCTCAGAGAGCTTTTAAAACTGCCAAAGGAGGTAAGAGATAATGATAAATCGAGATTACAAATGTGGGTGATACGAGAAATATGTCGGTTACGACGGAAAAAATTCGGTGGACGTACTGGACAGAGAGAAGGAGAAAGAAAAAGAGAAAAAGGTAGAGATAGAGATAGAGGTAGATAGATAGAGAGAGAGAGAGAGAGAGAGAGAGAGAGAGAGAGAGAGAGAGAAAGAGAGAGTGTCGAACGGATGAATGGTTAAAGGGTAACAAGACACGGGGCGGATAGTAAAAAAGAGTTGGTCGAAAGAAAATTTCCTGCGGCCCAACAGGAAGATGCCAGAGGGAGGAACAGCGGGGCGAAGTTAATGACAGAGAGAGAAAAAAAGTGAGGAAAGTAATGGGGAAAGAGGAAAACGTTGGAGGAGGGTCCTGAGAGCGAGGAGTTAAAAGGACGAGGATAGGAAACGGATAGAAAAGGAACAGAATAGAAGAATGTTAAATACAGTGAGAAGGGGGAGAGAGGTGGAAACAAGGGATGGGACGAAGGGGGACAGAGAGAGAGAGAGAAAGAGAGAGAGTGGGAGGGAGAATTGGGTAAATAAAACGAAAGTGAAAGAGACGGATGGAAAGAGAGAGAAAGGTAGAGAAAGGGAGAGGAGGGGGGACGGTGCAGCCTGGAGCTAGGCACGGCATTCCAGGACCCAACCTCTCCTCTTCGTCCCTTTGCCAGGATCAGGGTCAACATCAGGATCGTTGAATGGATAAGCGGACCTCTAGGCATCCCCTCGCTGCATCGACCGTACAAACAGTTCCATGCGGGTCGAATTGCACTCCTTCGATTATCGAGAACGTAACAGACACACGGACATCCAGGAACCCTCGGTTCAGGGATGCTCGACTTAGTCCAATTCGATTCTCTTGCTCACCTAACTATTTCATAATTTTTATAAGCCGATTCTCCCTCGTCGAAGACCTCTTAACCCTCCGTACGCTACGTCATTCGAAACCACAGTGGTGGGGACAAGCTCGAACCGCCGTCAATGTTCACAATTTTATTCCGGCATAACAGGACGCTTTTTATTTCGAAATAAGAATTCTTCCTCTTCGTCCGTAATACGACGAAAGCCGGGCCATCGCCTTGTACCGAAGGAAAACTCTACCGAAATATCGGCGTGGGTCCGAAGTGACTCGGGCACAGGCCTGGAGACCGAGGGTTAATAGATCACAGCATTTGTGAAGCAACAACTCGCCCCCAATAACGTTGTACAGGGTGTCCGAAAAATGTTGCAGCAGGGGCGATTCCTATTTGAACTAACTTTCTCCTTCGTGAAAATATTTTCCGCGGCGTTGTTAAACGGTTATCAACAATCAATCGCTAACTATAACTTATTCCTCCGGAACGAAGCCGAAAAATGACCTTGGAAATCATCCTTTCGAAGGAGGTACAACATTATTGGGACACTCTGTATAATCGTTTCGTTCGGAATCAGAAATTCCGAAGTTCCTCTTACGGGACAATTCTTCTTTGCGAAAATATTTTCCGCGTCGTTGTTAAGCGGTTATCAACAATCAATCGCTAACTATAACTTATTCCTCCGGAACGAAGCCGAAAAATGACCTTGGAAATCATCCTTTCGAAGGAGGTACAACATTTTTGGGACACTCTGTACAATCGTTTCGTTGGGAATTAGAAATTCCGAAGTTTCTCTTACGGGACAATTCTTCTTTGCGAAAATATTTTCCGCGTCGTGCTTAAGCGGTTATCAACAATCAATCGCTAACTATAACTTATTCCTCCAGAACGAAGCCGAAAAATGACCTTGGAAATCATCCTTTCGAAGGAGGTACAACATTTTTGGGACACTCTGTACAATCGTTTCGTTCGGAATTAGAAATTCCGAAGTTTCTCTTACAGGACAATTCTTCTTTGTGAAAATATTTTTCGTGGCGTTGTTAAGCGGTTATCAACAATCAATCGCTAACTATAACTTATTCCTCCGGAACCGAAAAATGACCTTGGAAATCATCCTTTCGAAGGAGGTACAACATTTTTGGGACACTCTGTACAATCGTTTCGTTCGGAATTAGAAATTCCGAAGTTTCTCTTACAGGACAATTCTTCTTTGTGAAAATATTTTTCGTGGCGTTATTAAGCGGTTATCAACAATCAATCGCTAACTATAACTTATTCCTCCGGAACCGAAAAATGACCTTGGGAATCATCCTTTTGAAGGAGGTACAACATTATTGGGACACTCTGTACAATCGTTTCGTTCGGAATCAGAAATTCCGAAGTTCCTCTTACAGGACAATTCTTCTTTGGGAAAATATTTTCCGCGTCGTTGTTAAGCGGTTATCAACAATCAATCGCTAACTATAACTTATTCCTCCGGAACGAAGCCGAAAAATGACCTTGGAAATCATCCTTTCGAAGGAGGTACAACATTTTTGGGACACTCTGTACAATCGTTTCGTTCGGAATTAGAAATTCCGAAGTTTCTCTTACAGGACAATTCTCCTTCGCGAAAATATTTTCCGCGTCGTTGTTAAGCGGTTATCAACAATTGATCGCTAACTATAACTTATTCCTCCGGAACCGAAAAATGACCTTGGAAATCATCCTTTCGAAGGAGGTACAACATTATTGGGACACTCTGTACAATCGTTTCGTTCGGAATTAGAAATTCCGAAGTTTCTCTTACGGGACAATTATTGAAAATCCTATTAATGGGCTTCCGGTGGCTAAAAATAATGTTTAATTGTTGAGAGGAGGGGGCAATCCGACGAAAGAGACTTTCCTCGACTTACATCGGTTGTACAAGTGAATCCGTGAAACGGGCCAATAATTATTTATTTCATTTGTTTCGGTGGGATCCGGTTTATTTGCGAGCGACGAGGACTCGGCTCGAAAATATGATTCTTTTATGTACGCTACGGTACTTTTATGGTCCACGATAAACCATTAACGACGCTTTTATGTCTGTGTCGAATTCGCGACAAACACGCCGCGCGTTTTTATTTGCTCCGTTTGAAATAGATTCGAATAGATCGCTCGAGTAATCCGGACAGATATATATATATACGTATATATACGTACACATACATACAGGTTCGATGATGAATGATCGCTCGAACACGAGGCTAAATTAACAACCGGTTTAACACGTATACGGCTCTCGAAATTAGGTACGCGAGAGGGAGAGAGATCCTTGCGGGATGTTTCAACATTTAACGTTTCCGCTTTGCAGTTTCGTTTAACATTTTTACCTTATTTATCGTATCGAGTCGTTTCGCAAGTAATGCGATTTTTTTTTTTTTTTTTTGGAATGCGAAATGAGAAAATTACAATCCGAACCGATATATAACATTAAAATCTTAACTCTGTGTATTTGTGATCGTACCTTTTGTTTATTTCTCACACCGATTTCACAGTAACTCTCACTTTTATACTCGAGTCGTATCTCACGCAGTTTATTTCCAACGATATTCATTTTTTAAATCACCCGGTGACTATCATCGATTTTTCCCGTTGCGCACACGACTGTATTTCATTCGCGATTTTAGATTTCAGGATAGTACGCGAAAGTTACAACGTACACGACAAGCAATTAAGCATTTTATAGTATCTAGAAACATACTGCCCAGCCAAATCGTTACGATTTTATGGCGAAGCATGAAATCCTCCTTGAAGTGCGTTCACTGAAAGCGCTCGATGATGAAATGTATGTGCGCCACGTACGAAACGGTAAGCCAGTAGATAATCGTAAATTTTTATATGCACGTAGAAACTGAGACGCCGTGATCTTCTTAGAAAATGTCGAAGAATTTTTAATTAACGGGACGCCGTACTATGCGTTTCTCCGGGTACGGTCAATTCTCGATATATGTCGTCAACAATATTCAATATTCAATATCCAATCAATATTTTCATTTTTATTACAATACTGGCTTAAATGAAAAGATTGATTGAATCCTTTCTCATAAGGTCGCTATAATCTCAACAATTGTGAAATAAATAAAACCGGTCGATTAGACCAGTGACGGTAGGGGGAGTATTAACCCTTAGCACTCGAACGGCGACTGTAAAGCGCCACTAAAAATTGCTGTATAATTATTCAAAATATTTTTTACCCTGTTAAATTTGTTTGTATTTAATAAATTACTGAACACTTCAGTATTGTACGAATAAATTGCACCATTTTCGTAAGTACAACATGAAGAAGAATCTATAGAAGGGAAATATTCTAAATCGAAAGAAATGTTTCATTTTGGAGTAAAAATATCGTCGAGTGCAAAGGGTTAATATTAGATGACAACGACATTTTATTTGAGCGCAATTTATGATCAAACGCAAAAATACAAATGCCCAAAGAATTTAAAAATTATTTCCAATCATTGGAAAATTGTTGAAGCAGCATCCTGCAATTAATACAGACAATTTTAATTCTCCACAAAAATCCACCCCTGCCGCTCCGGACTCGAATGCAAAATAAAAACATTTCCCCTCGTCTCGTGTCTCGTCGATTCATTTTTGCCATGAACGCACGAAATCCGCGGTCACCGATCAAATTTCACCGTGAAAATTCACTGACACTTCTTCCGCCATTCTCTTAACAACATTCTAAACTCTCGGCCGGGGCTTCCGGAAGGACGGAGTTCAATAAAATTATTTATCTCCGTCGATTCGAAACGGGGGAAAATACGAAACCGCAGAAACGACGTCGAACGAAAATTTCGAGATTTTTGCGAGAGAAACCCCGATCGTTCGCACCGTGGGCACAAGCCAGGGGGTCGCCGTTTCCGTTCGCCTCCTCGTCCGTGGGGGCCTTTGAAGGATCAAGGATCAAGGATCAAATCGCCCACCGGCAGGCGAGGTTTTCCCGTGGCAGGGGGGAACTTTCACTGGCAAACGGAAAGAACCGGAGCCCCGAGGCGGCGAGCGCGCTTATGCCTCGGCTTATCGGTCTCGCGATCGTTGTCAATAATTATCTACGTCTATCTCGTCGTTATTATTTTTGCGCCTGATCGGCGAGAGACTGGCCGCTCTCCGTGCTCTCCCGGCCCGATAAGATCATGTTTATCGGGCCGTTGCCGGGCCGGTTAGGTCCGGATTAGGCTAGCAAAACCTTCGCTGCTCGCCCTCGTCCTGAGCTCCTCGGACACGACCGCACGACGGTTTCAGAATTTTGTTCGTTATTACTAAAAATATACACGGGTCGAGGGTGTCCCGAAGAAATCTGTGGTGCGATAGTGGTGCCGGAGTGCGCCCCGGGTTCGGGGGGTGGGGGGAAACCACGGGGGTGGGTTTCCAGGGTCTGGTCGCTAGGCAACTTACGCCCCCACCCTGCAGGGGCAACGTGCTTTTCCATGCTCCCCTGTCTATAGGGTGATCCGTCAAAATTCGGCCAACCGTGCACGCCCGATGCTTCGAAGATGATGCCGGAAACCTGGCCCGGGAGCCACTCTAACAGCGGTAGCGCGTGACGCGCGACAGATCCAGAAAAAACCTGCAAATGGGAATAATGGGGAAAAATCCACCCTTAGATCCGGGGGACGAGTCCCCTGGAAAGGTTTTTTCGATGACAGCGCTACGATGGCGACAGTGATTCAGGTATACCGTGCGAAGACACTATAAGACATTCCACTAATAGTATATTTTATTATTGATCCCCTCAGGGTTACAATTTCTTACAACACATTTCGAAAAAACACAAAAGAAAAACCTAGACTCGCAAGCGAGAGAGATGCCGCCGTCCCCAACTTAACCTAGCTTAACTTAACTTAACCTAGAACAAATATAAAAAGACATTCCACTAATATTCGCAAGCTTTTGAGAATGGTAGATACCTTTTCATAAGTATTTCGGTATTGTAGAGGGTGTATAAAAATTACATGTCACGACCATCATAGCGCGATTCTACACCTCCGGTGGAGACCTGTGAAAAAAATGCACCGCACGAAATTCATTTTGACCTCGAAAATTAAGGGGAAAGTACCGAGAAATTTGAGTGATGAGTACTATACGATGCTAGTTGCTTCGGCAGGTGAGTTGTTACACACCCCTTAGGGGACTCGTACCATACGATGCAATGAAAGAAAATTTTTCGACACTTTAACCTTGATTTCCGAGGTCAAGGTGAATTTTTGTGGCCGTGACATATAATTTTTGTACACCCTGTACGAATAAGTTGCACCATTTTTGTATGTATAACATGAAAAAAAAATATATATATAGAAGGGAAATATTCTAGGTCGGAAGAAATGTTTCGTTTTGGAGTGAAAATAGCTTCGAGGGCAAAGGGTTAATTTCTCAGACAGTTTTGGCCCTCTCGATACTAATTTTCCTAATTTTTCTATTCGATTATGAACACTGGTTCCTAATTCCTCGGACCACTTAATTGTTATAATCTTTTCTTTCTAAACCACACGAAAGATGCCCAAGGACACGGCGAAAAATTAAGCCCTGCAGTCGGGTGTGGAATATAGTAGGTGCCAGATCAGGGGAATTGACCCGTATCGAGGGGAAAAAGTTACCCCCTCTCTCTCTGTGCCGGTGACGGAGATTGGTTTAGATTAGATACTGTGCAGGACAGAGACGAAACGTGACCGGAAGAAAACTCGTCCAATGACATAAAAATGCTTAGATTCCACGGTATTCACGTCGTCAATTTTTGGCCTACTTCAAACGGTTATATCACCAAATATCTGCGTAATCTCTACAGCTGCCGACCAGCGCGCACTAGATTGAACCTTCCTCTTTCTTATAAAATATAAAAAATATTCTTATGTAAGGACGAAAACTTGAGGCACGCGAAACCATTTTTTGAGGGTAATGTAGTCGCTCTACCTTATCGCGAATCTACGAAGACCGGGGCCTTGTGCACCGTTCACGGCAGAATCGGCGGTTCGAACGTGAAATGAAACGAAATGACACGCGACCAAGTTCGCCGTGCGTCATTCGGTGAAATAAAACATCACGAAGTGGCCGGGCATGGTGCAAACCACGCTGCTAAACGAGGGTCAGTAACCCAGGGGACCGTGTGGAAGACGGACAGGTCTGTCAGGAGACTATCATCGTTCCCGACGACGATTGCGATATAAACGAGCGGCGTACACGAGGCGCAAAACTTTCTGGAATCATTAGGTATTCCGATTCAAGGAAACACCCTGCTAATGTACAGCGACAGAGAGAGGGAGAGAGAGAGAGAGAGAGAGAGAGAGATCTTCGGGAGCCACGACACGATCCTTCGATTCCGCTCTCGGCTCTCGAACCGTTCTCCCTGCCTTCGGCTCGTCCTCGTTAAAAAGGCTTTGAAACGAGCGCATAAAATATGCACTCGCTTGACCGTCTCACGACTTCCTGTTCGCGCGTCACTTTCGCAAGTTTCGCCGAAAAAAGGAAACGTCCCTCCATCCGCGTCACTCATCTCGCCGCGAGAACACTATGCACCACGCGGACCGCTTTCGAAACGACCCACACCTCTTCGAACAGTTATTATAAAATTGTAGAAACAAGGACTTCTAAACTAATCCGGTTTCGACCGGAAACCACTTTTTCGAAGACGACGAGAAGGTGCGTCGGAAAAGAAAATTTTAGGGGAGGCTAGCCATCAGATTTTCAAATTTGTTAATTTTAAAACACTGCTCGGCCCAGGTTCGAGATCGCAAACGTGGATTTTATTTTTTATTATTTTTTAGTGGACCGACATTTTACGCTCTTCGAACAGTTTTGCGCCAAAAATTAATAACTTCAAGGCTAATTCGTTTTCGATCAGAGACACCGAATACTTTTTCGAAGATGACGAGAAGGTGCGTCGAAAAAATATTTTAGGGGAGGCTAGCCATCAGATTTTCCAATTTGTTAATTTTAAAACACTGCTCGGCCCAGGTTCGAGATCGCGAACGTGGATTTTATTTTTTATTATTTTTTAATGGACCGACATTTTATGCTCTTCGAAGAGCTGTGCGCCAAAAATTAATAACATCTAAGCTAATCGGTTTTCAACGAGAGACCCCCAATACTTTTTCGAAGACGACAAGAGGGTGCGTCGGAAAAACAAATTTTAGGGAAGGTTGGCCATCAGATTTTGCAATTTTAAAATCTTAAAATTTTAAAACACCGCTCGGCCTAGATTCGAGATCGCGACCATGACCTTTATGTTTCACTATTTTTTAGTGGACTGCCGTTTTATGCCACAACTGAACAATGAATAACGGTGCCGATAAGAAACCCATGTAACGGTAAAGTATAATAATTTATGCAAAAAACTATCTCTAGGTCGTTGTTACTGAATGTTGTGTAGGTTTAAAGACGGGACCTTCAGCTCTACTCTGTGCACAAGTTACTTGAGTAAGGGTTGAGGGATAGAAAGGTGGCCGGACTTTCTTCCGGAAAGATGTCGTAAGTTTCCCCACTACCGCGGGGATAATCCCGCGACATTTATCATCGAGGTGTTGGCGATATATACAGAGGATTCACTTTAATGACCGCTGAAACCTTGTCCGAATCTTCTTGAATGGTACAACATTGATGTAACACCGTCAAATCTAAACTCGAAAGTAAAAATCGGAGTACTTCGTACTCTCCGTAATGAAACCTTCAACGTCACAATTAAGGCCAAAGCATTCATCGTAAGAGAATTCAGTGTATCGTTGGTTATTGTCGCGTCAGGTAGACGCGTGTCAGTTATCAGGAACGGTTGTAGGACAGCGACGCTAGGAATCTCGAGGAGCGAACAAGAAAAGAGGTGTGTGGGAGCGGAGGAAAAGGTATCGGAAAGCGCGAGGGGCTAGGTAAAAGGAAACGCGGGTAGGAGAGCGGCGGAGGTGAATGCGAACGGGCAGGGTGTGTCGCGAATGAATGCGATCCGACGCCATTTTGAAAGGGTACGGGAATTAATGGCGATAGGAAAAAGTAGATTGCGAAAACGCGACCGTTAAGGATTCATCATCGGTCGCGCCGATTTCAGCGTGCCCGACGAGGGACCGGGGAAACCCGAGTAAAACCTGCCACCATTTTCTCCGGTTTTGCGAACCGTGATTGAGAATGGCGGGGTTATAATTAATATAAAGTACGTTCCGCGAACCCGACAGTTATCTCCAGCGCGGCCAATGAAAGAAATCGGCTTGAAATTAGCGCCATTAGTGAAATTAGTTCGAGTAGAGTAAACTCGAAACGATGAGGAGACGTCGACAGTGAAATTCCAAGAACTGAACGAAAACATTCTGCCTGGAAATCGTTGTTGGACATGAGCGGGGGGAGGGGAGCCGGTGGAAGGGAGCCATTTTGAAAGGGTATAGGAATTAATGGCGACAGGAAAAAGTAGATTGCGAAAACGAGACCGTTGAGGATTCATCATCGGTCGCGCCGATTTCATGGTTCCCGGCGAGAAACCGGGGAAAACCGGCCGCCATTTTCTCCGGTTGCGACCCGCCGCGCGATCGTGTGCGAACTCGCATTTTTAGCAGGTGCACCGAGTTGCTACTCAAGGCAGCTTTGCCGGTAGCAAAATGGCCGAAAATGCCGAGAAATGGCCGCGGCGATATAAATGCTAACTCGGCACCGATTTGCATGAAAAGCAATGCGTTAGGCTAGCTCGGAACGCGAGAACCGATTGGCCGTTGCAGACACAACCCCGGCATGTCTTTTTCACGTGACGGCGATCGTTTTGCATGCGGCGGTACGTACGGGAACAGCATTGTTGCATAAAAGT
>CM052140.1:15394838-15459093 GCA_028454255.1 Halictus ligatus
GAGACAAGGAAAAAATGTGGTTTCGAACGGTTAGGGCAGGATTTCCATCGCCGTTTGTTGGCGAACCCGAAAGTTCAAGTGTACCACGCGCCGCTGACGTCACTTGCCCCGAAGCTATGCTCCCGGGGCAATCTAGAGCGGTTCCAGGGCAAAGAGCGCTTATTTGCCCAGGGCTGGTCTAGCCCGTGACCGACGCCGACTGCTGCGGCTCGCTTATGTCATGTTCACGGAATGGCACTGCTATTTACTAAATGTTTCATTCTCTAAACCAGTAGCGCTTTATGTAACGTTAAGCAGAGTGTACCGGACATTTATGCCGTTTATAAACTCGCGCAACGCGACGAGGCAATGATTACATTAACGAGGATTCGTGTTACCTCTATTTCAATATTGTCGTAGAGCCATTTCAATTTTTCACAATGCTGGAAAATCGAAATTCCCGAAAAAATTAGTCGGTTAAAACGAGTTCGTCTGAGAATGAAGCGTTCGAAAATGGGTACGCATCGCTCGGGAAAATTTCCGAGCAGTTGACTTGCAGCAATTAACATTCACGTTTCGCGAATGCTATTAATTAAATTATCTTTGCCCGCTCGCACGAAATTCTCAATTCAGTAATTTCTTCATTTGTGACGTAGATTTTATCCGCTGATTGTATTCGATTGAAAAATTTGTTTGGAATAATTTGTTTGCTTTGAAAACATTAATATAATATAATATACTGGTATATTCTAGCATTAATATAATATAATATACTGGTGTATAAATATACAATTTTTATATTATATTTGCACGCGTGAAATTGAAGCTGTTTTCCAAATGTCTCGAAAAAGTAATTGCAATCGTTTTTTTTTACTTGTTACCATGGATAGAAATTGTTGATTACTGTGAGTAGAGATACTAATATTTTGTAACGAAACTTTCGCAAAAAGGCGTTGTACGCACGTAGAAATAATTTGTATAATAACACAATTATTTGAGAGGAGATTGATATATCTTGAAAAGGAGCATTAAAAGTACTTTGCCGCCTTCTTCTACAGTGCTACCCTCTGTGAATGAAATTTGCAAAAATTTTGTCACGGGTACCCAATTTTTGAGAAGCTCTAGGCAACATGCCTAAGGTGTCTATTAGCTAAGACGTCTCTGGACATATGTTATCGTAGTTTGGAGCTGGGCCAGAAGATGCAATTCAAGCACAATTATCCAGACGTTTCTGCATAATACTTTAAAGACTGTCGCGGGGACTTAAAAATAAAACCTCGAGGACACAATAGCAGAAACAAATAGCAAACTTGCCGGAGTCGCATAAAACCAGGCTAGCAACAACATGTTTCGCGTTACAATGATTGAAGTACCAGGTATTGGTGCTGTGGTTACACTGCACCTTCTGTATTATGCATAAGTTTTTATGCAAAATAAAGAAAAAAGAAATTTTCCGAATTTCGACAAACTAGAGTCAAATGGAAATTGAATTGTTAAATAAATTCATACCTTCTCTGATTATGTCACCGGTTCGAAAACATGGACCCAGATATCAGCCTGTGGGATAACCACGCAATGTCTATTTTCACTATGCCGAGGCCATTTTCTCCTAGCACCTTTCCCGCCACGCGAAACCGTCGCGCTACTGTTAAATGATCAACCTATAACTGTCTGACAAGCTCATAAAGTAGCTGCAGGCTTTTCGTCCGACAATATTAGCCTAATCTTAGCCTTACGGTATATCCTGTCGTCAACGTCGGAATCGTCACTTTCGAGTCCCATAAAATACTGTCGATGCGCACCAAATAAAATATGGCGTTCCCGAGCCTCAGAAATAGTTACCAGTCGGTTTGCCCGACGATTTTCTTCGGATAATCGAAATGCGACGTCCTACGTGCGCTTTAACGACCTCCATTTTGTACGCGCAAGTCTGCCGACAAGTATTATCAAAATATGCGATAATAGTACAACAAAACCTCCACTTATTTGCGTTTATCGGCTCCACTTATCGCCACCGAACGTAATTAACATGAAAACGTTTCTGTTAGGTTTGTTAACAAATTTAGATACGCAACTGTTTTATCCTTTAACCTGTTTTATGCGAGTGATATTCCGCGGACATTTATGCAACATTCAAATCGTCGTGGACATTAATTCAATTTTTAATGATTTTATTCGGCTGTAAATAAGAAAAGCTATCCCGTTTTTTCTTCTTCGTCCGAAATAGGACGAAAGACGGTACCGAGCCGTCGCCTTATATCGGAAGAAAACGAAATACAGTGAGTTCTCGATATATGTCGACAGCACCAGTGACATGTATCGTCCAGAAGACATACCTGAGCCGTGTTATGTTTACCGAGGCCTTTTCGTGGCCCTTCCTGGAGTATACTCCGCGGTAGTGGGGATAATTTCGCGACGTTTATCATCCAGCCCTTGGCGACATATATAGAGAAATCACGTGAACTCGCAGGAGCGCCCACGGGTTGACCAATATTATTTGCTTTAAATATCCGTACGACGGATACATATTTCGTCAAATTCAATTAACGATGAGTTGACGTTTGCGATTAAATCACGGGACGTGACAATTTTCCAATTTATTTGCAACGAGTTGTGCGCAGCTTCGAATCGAAGATTTTTCGTCGTTCAGCTCGAGCATCGACAATCGAGAGCAAGATTCGCACAAACGATTTCTATGGCGGCGCGACGAAATTAGTTTCGAAGGATCCGCGAGCGTCGTTAGCGTTATCGATCACAGCAATTAGAACGGGAACGGCCGAGGTGTGCTCGCGACCGGGGATAATAGCTATTTTTTTCAATGGGGAATTTCGCGGCGCGCGTAATTAAGCGATTTACATTTTACACGGGAGATCGAATCGTTTGCGCTTATCGGGGGGCGACAGACCTGCATTTTGTTTTGTTGTTTCCTCGGAAGGGCTGATTTCTGCGCGCCATTTGTTGCAACTTTTTCCTTTGCGAAAATTCTCTCCGCCGCTTTGTTCGGCAGTTATCAACGAAAAACGCGGACCAATCGGAGCGCGGTTACGGCAGACGGATTCTGACTCGGCCAATGGCAACGCCAATGGGGCTGTGCTATAGCGGCGCTCTGATTGGTCCGCGTTTTTCGTTAATAACTCCTGAACGACCCCGCGGAGAACATTTTCGTAAAGGAGAAAGTTACTTCAAATGATCTCAGGAATCATACCGTGAAAGGAAGTACATTTTTGGAACACCCTGTACACTTACCGGGTAAATACATTGAGTCCTACTTGTACATACCATTTGTACGTATTCTGCTGAATTTTGAATTAACAAGTATGGTCACTTAAACATTACAATACAATTTATATTATTATATAGATAAATTACTATTATTATACTATTATTATACTTTTATACTATACTATACTATTATACTATCGTTTATATTATAAATTATATTGTAATGTTTATATTGGTATGATGTAATATATATAACTTGTTAAGATAATATATATATATATATATATATTATACATATTATATATTATTATATTATGTTCTCTTCTCGATTTATCAGTTTTTATCAGATTTAGAATTTTTCTCTGTACAGCAGCGGTCCATTACAAATTGTTAGAGCTTCGTTATATTTGGGATATAACAAATTTTGCTGTTTACTCGGAAGAAGCAGTATCACCATGGCTACGACGATCGTTGAGGGTTAAATATACTCCGTTACTAAAATCCGAAGAATCTGTGGATCATTAATAACGCGAGGCAGGAGGTAGTCGTCGTTGACGTTAATTAGTAGGACGCCGTATATGAAATACAAGCGAACGCAGCCTTGGCTGAAAGTATCGAGCACCGTACGAAAAATGAATTACTTCGAAAGATTTTGCATCTCAAAGTCGGAATCACCATATTTTCGTTAGTTCTGACAAAACCAGTTAATATTAAAAGAAATTTGAAAAAAATTGAAAATTGAGGAAATTAAAAAATGAATTACTTCGAAAGATTTTGCATCTCAAAGTCGGAATAACCATATTTTCGTCAGTCGTCGAAAACCAGTTAATAAAGTATATTAAAGGAAATGTAAAAAAAATTGAAAATTGAGAAAATTGAATAAATTCTTTATCTCTCTAGATACCTACCGCGGACTAGAGTCGCAGTATTTCTGTTGAAAATCTCGCAAAACGTGACGGGGAGTGATAAAAAGATGAAGGAAAACTTTCCAACTAGAGATCACTAACAGCGCAGAAAGTTGGCTTTCGAGAGAACGACAGAACGCAGACTATGAATCGAATTGTTTTATGACTCACTGTAAATCTTGCCGAACGTTTTCGAGTTCCTTTGAACCGTCCGACAGAGGACAATGAACTGGAGGAAATTACCACGGGTCCGCAGTCAGCTTTGCAACAATAAAAACATCTAGTAAATGACATCTAGTAAAAACATCTAGTAAATTCTTCGAACAATCGAGAACCTTGCAAAATACTCGCAAGAACCTCGCAAAATATTTACAAATGTACGCAGTGATCAAGATCCTGACCACTGGACGGAGAAATTACTAAAAGGAGAAAAATACTGTAAATAGGTAAAAATTACTAAAAATAGATATTTTTCTCCTTTCAGTAATCTCAGTAATGATCAGGATCACCGTGGATCACCGAAACAAAACTGTCGAAATAAAGAAGAATCTTTGAAACAGAATAAAAGAAGCGGAAGCCACCGATTTCTTTCCTCCGAAAATTTCCGCCGCCGGAAAACAACGTGTCGACGCTCCGCAAAAATTTCGTCATAATGATCTGCAGTCTGCGAAATCACTGATCGCATTAGAGTGTTTACCAGCGGCGGCAATCCCGAGGGAAATACACTTCCCTCAAAGCGTTAAGTGCGAAAGTTCGTAGCGATCAACGTTTCGCGAAAAATTATAAAATCCCCGCGAATACGTCTGCTGGAGGGTGGGGGGATTGCAAAGAGCGGTATGGTGGGGTGGGGGGGGGGGGGATGATGGCAAAACGATAAAAGGCGAAAAAGGAATTAAGGAAGTAAGAAAAGGGAGCACCTATACGCCGACTATACCAACACGCGTAAAAGAGGTAGGGGAATAAGAGAGGGAAAAAAAAGCGCACCGTGGTTAGGAGTGGGGAGAGGGGGAGAAGAAGGAGGATGGGGGGAGGGATGAAAGGGAGGGAAGGAGAAAGAGAAACGAGCTCGTTAAGTAGGAGGTGCGTGGCACGCATGGCGACGCAAACACAAGGCGTGGCTCGAAAGAGTCTCGACCCTATGTCTATCCCTGGCGCACCGAAGTGTGCCTCGCCACTTGCACATTCGCGAATGGCATGATCGCCACTCTACGCTTATCCCGCGAGCGGGGTTACGTCATTCGAGTCCCGCGGCAACCGACGCCGAGTAAAAGGCGAAAGAACCAGACTCGAGTTGCGGGGACCCGTGCGATCTTTGATTTGCGAGTCGTTCGCGGATCCACTAAAGGGACAGTGCTCGACTCTCATCCTGATCGTTTCTGCACAAGATGCGAGAATGATTGAAAAATTACTGTTACCGTAAACCTTGTCTTTTCCGTCCCAAACAAGGAGGAATGAATATTTCGTTAAATCTGGAAACGGGGGGTGAACAATGGAAGGCATCGGTTAGGGTTGAAATCCCCTGGTATCGTTCTTATCACTGTCACGTGAGACCAATTTTTGAGCGCCTTCGGTACGTTTCAGAGTTCACATAAATATTTTGCACGCACTTCTTTCGTCAGCTAACGTTCACATCGAAGAGATGATTTATTAGAATTAAACGCAGGACACTTTATGCGAAATAAAAATTGTCCGAATGTCAACAGGCTGGAGTAAAATACGAATTGAGTTTTTAAATAAATTCATCCTTCTGTCACGTGAGACCAATTTTTGAGCGCCTTCGGTACGTTTCAGAGTTCACATAAATATTTTGCACGTATGTACTTTTTTCGTCAGCTAGCGTCCATATCGAAGAGATGATTTATTAGAATTAAACGCAGGACACTTTATGCGAAATAAAAATTGTCCGAATGTCAACAGGCTGGAGTAAAATGCAAATTGATTTTTTAAATAAAATCATCCTTCTGTCGCGTGAAACCAATTTTTGAGCGCCTTCGGTACGTTTCAGAGTTCACATAAATATTTTGCACGCACTTCTTTCGTCAGCTAGCGTCCATATCGAAGAGATGATTTATTAGAATTAAACGCAGGACACTTTATGCGAAATAAAAATTGTCTGAATGTCAACAGGCTGGAGAAAAATACAAATTGAGTTTTTAAATAAATTCATCCTTCTGCCACGTGAGACCAATTTTTGAGCGCCTTCGGTACGTTTCAGAGTTCACATAAATATTTTGCACACACTTCTTTCGTCAGCTACCGTCCATATCGAAGGGATGATTTATTAGAATTAAACGCAGGACACTTTATGCGAAATAAAAATTGTCTGAATGTCAACAGGCTGGAGTAAAATACAAATTGAGTTTTTTAAATAAATTCTCCTTCCCAGAGAACAACCCTCTCAAGTTAGGGTTAGGATTCAGGGTATGATCTATTTCATCGAATGTCTCCGAAACCATCAGGCCGGGACGAAAATTTCAACGTGGAATTTAGATGTCATTGAACAACGAATTTGGACGATCTTCCAGTACAGACGGATTTTCAGGAAAATAATTTATTTAAGAAATATTACTAGGAATAAATTGCTTTTCCCCACTGCTGGCCTTGCTCGGCTATACTCAGACTTCGGTTTCTCATAAATTTACTTGCGCACAATCTGTAAACAAGTCATGTGTTCAATATATTATCTTTTCAATATGTAAACTTGCTTGATACGTTCACAATCACAAAATCGCTCGGTTAAAAGTTTCACGGGCGAAACAAACTTGGATAACTTTTGCTGAAACAGAACTAAAAATGGGGACGATACACGAAACAAATCGATGAATCCTCGATCTGAAGCCGGGAGACGAGCTCGGGTCGAAGAGCACGGTTATGTTAATGCATAAAAGTATCCGTGATCGACGAACGCCGCGGCGCGTTTCTAATTGCAGCCAGCCGCGCCCGAAAGCTACGGAAAACTCAAAGGAGACCGGTTTTCTTTGATCTCGTTCATCGAAACCTATCCGTAAATCTTCGAGCGTCCTCCAGCGTGATCCGCCTCGGCTGCCGTACGTTCGCTACGCGGAGCACGGTTTTTCCATGGAAAAACGCGGGGGGGACGCAACCCCCCTCGATAATGGGGCTCGAAATTTATGTGCATCCGTATCTGTCTTTCAGGGATCGTGGTATCGAATGCCGGAGCCGGTGGCGTGCCTGTCGGGATCGCAGTCGGCAGACAGAGATTACAGCACCAAGAAACCTCGACGTCGATCCGCAATGTGTCCCTGAGTCATCACACCTCGCATCATGCGAGCTATCATCACTTTCAACCCGACAATCTCGGTGAGTCTCCGCCACTTTTCCTTGATCTCGATCAGAACTGCAGTTTCTCGGCGGAACCCATCCCTCTTCGGACTCGCCTAACTTCCTAGCGGGTCCCTACGAACGCTGGAATTACACTAAATTAGATTAAACTAGATTGAATTAGGTTGTATGAAAATCTAAATCTAGGCTGTCAGTGCACTATTCCGAAAAGTGGATCGAATGAGAATTTGGAAGAATTAGTTCACACAAAATAATGTGTAAACTAGATTTTTGAAAAATTGTAATTGACACAGAAGATGTCAAAAAGTAATTTTTCAGTGTTAACACATTATCTACCGGTGATTATTCCATAATTGTCGAAAGTCGGAGTTTTATGACTTTAACATGACTTTAACGTTAACAGCAACAGCAACAGCTCGCCCTCAATAAAAATGTAATAATCTCCTTCAGGATTATTTTATAAAAGAATATTTTTAAGCTTCCATTTGGAACATCGCAATTATTGAGAAACCTATTAACCCTTTGCACTCGGTGCTGTTTTCAAACAGTTGTTTTAAAACTAAATTTTTCTTCCGCCTTACAATATTTTCGTTTTATTCGTACGAAACTGATCCGATCTCTACATACAATATTTAAATGTTTAGTAACCTATTAAGTACAAATTTTGTAATTTCTTTGAAATAATGCCACAATAGTTTCTAGTGGTGCTTGCGGTAGATAAAGTGTTAATTTAGAGCCCTTCTAAAATGGTCGTGCCTCTTCCGGCTCTGAAAATTGCAATCAGCATTGTTTTGCAGCGACTAACGGAGGATCGTGTTGTGTAATTATTTATAATGTAGTGTTCGCGAGAGTGTTCCCGATTGTTTGCGAATCCCCGTCGACGCTGTCCAATTGCTGCGCGGAATATCGATACTTTTTCGCGCGACCGGCACGCGATACGGATCAGTCGGCCGACAATGGCGTACATACGCTCCTGGCAGCATGAGAGAACTGCTCGGTGGATTGTCGGAACGCGAATAATACTTCGCTCGAATCGCGGCTAGATGCACGCTCGCATTATCCGCTTTCTTCCGAGTAGAAATATTTCTATTGGAAGCAGATAATATCTGTGCGAAAGGCGGACAAGAGATTCTGGAAGAGTTATGCTAGGGAGTTATGCTTCTAACGTTCCTACGGACGCACCTACACGAACACCGTCACAGAACAATCTTCTGAAGACTGTCAATTTTTTTAAATCAAGCGCTTTAATAAATACGAAATTGTGAACAATTTCAGTCCGGGTTTTACTTGCAAATAAATTGGTGGCAGGAGGTAGAGATTTAAATAGTTTTGTATTCTAATTTTAACATTAATTATGTCTAAACGAAGTTTTTAAGTTGTTTTCCAGCATTTATGCAATTTCACAAAGTCTGAAACAAGGTTCATTTTCCATCAGATGCAATTCGCTGGACAAGTTTGTCGTATTTTTGTTCAGTTAAATAAATTCTTGGGCATCTTATTCGATCAATACATAAGCAAGTAGAAATTATTTATTCTTATTTCTGTACTCGATTCAAATTGAGGTGTTTTTAAATTTGTTGCATCACGCAGATCGAATGTCAACGAAAGCATTCTAAGCGATCATATAATTCAAATTCGTTCATTTTGTTTATATCGACAAGCAGCGTTAATTTTGGCACATATATATACGGTGTTCGAAAAATATCCGACCAGCTTGTAGAATGTTTCCCACGGAATCGATGTAAAACGAACTTTGGCTGATATTGAATCTAAGAATATCGGAAGCAGTAGAATATGTCGCGGCAAGCGTAGTCTTTTAGGTATCGCTTCCAAAATGTAAAGTGAAAAGTTTATCTCGTTGGAAAGTTCTACACGTCGGTGTAGCTGCTATACCCCGCCATTAGGTTGTGCAAGAAGTTCGCTCGGGGTTTCTTTACGCGAAAATTAGGCGCCGCTGAAAAACTTCGTGTACAACAATCTTCCGATATGCTTGTCAACTTCAATATCCGACACTTTATTATAGAACTGGTCGCTTGTTTTATTACGGAGTCCAAACACACGAATTTCCTCTATCGTTTCGAGGGAATTTCCACTCGCGAATTTTCCGCGAATTTTCCTCGAATATGAACAAATTCATATGCAGTACGTTCGAGTCCCGTGGACAACTTTTTTTATTAAAAATTGGTATTGGTTTGGGTCCGGAAAATTCCCAGGGATCGTCGCGCCTCGGTCGGAGATATAGTCATCGTTCCGGAAT
Source organism: Halictus ligatus (assembly GCA_028454255.1). NCBI lineage: Eukaryota > Metazoa > Arthropoda > Insecta > Hymenoptera > Halictidae > Halictus > Halictus ligatus. Next base: position 15,404,505 of record CM052140.1, read on the forward strand.
AATTCTTTCTCGCTATTTTGAATTTCATCCGCACAGCCCGGGCATTATTACTACTCTATTTTCGGAACGTTCCATACGATGACCTTTCACAATGTTAGGCTAACCGTTGTGCTCGTTGGAATCTACAACAGGAGTCTAATCAACAGATATCTCTTATCATTAAGCCGTTCATTTTCAGGAGAATTGATTACCGGGTAGTAACGTTACCAAAATGTTACTCGCGTTCGTTTCTTTGTTCGGACGCGTCCGACACAGGTTGCCATAACCACCGTAAAGGCGGCTGACTCGCGCGGAGGAGGAGGAGGGGAACGATCGCCGGCCGGTTGCTTGTTCCAGGCGGAACGGTGACGCGCAATTTGTGTACACATTGAACCTGTTGTTAGGTTCAAGCACGGCCATGGCGGTAGGCGGTGCGACCCTGGTGCATTGCGGAGGACCTGGAGGGGAGGACCGTCCGGCCCACCTAGCCATTCCTTCGGGAGCCCTGGCACCCTCTTTGAACGCGACTCTCGGCTCGAGCCTGAATTCCAGCCTGAATTCCAGCCTAAATTCCACGCTGGGCAGCATCGGCGCCGCGGCGAGCGCAGCCACCGCGGCCGCGGCCGCGGCCGCAGCCGCATGGCCGCCTACCTTATGGCAGTACCCCGCGGCGGCCGCGGCCGCTGCAGCTGCAGCTGCAGGTGAGTCCCATTCTCCGGCTCGCTAGCCTACTCTCTCTCTCTCTCTCCTTCTTTTCGATTTTCTTCGAGCGCTTCCGATAAACCTGCGAAGCAGAACTGGGAAATTATTATTGCCGTACTGTCAAGGGAATGACGAAGAAATAAAAATTAAAAAATTATACAGCGCGCTGTACGAGGAATCTTGTCTTTAACGCGTTGGAAGAATTCGCGTTCTACTGTGTTAACGTGAGTACAGGAGGACCATTTAGGCTAGAACGGTTCCACAGGGTCCCATTCCATGCGCTCCTTGTCGGCGAATCTCGCGCGTTTCCGACATATTGTCTTTTCAATTTTCAAAAGAGCTGTTCCAGCGTTATGGATCATAGCAGCGGACGCTCGTTCAAAGAGGCAATCTTTTGGCGCGCATTTCTAGTCATCGGAATGAAACGCACAGCAATCTAAATTGTTACGCGTTGAATGGGCTGACGCGTCTGGTCATGGCCGGCCTATTCTACTTCTGGCGGACGCTGGACTCGCGAACTCGATTTTCTCGAAAAGAAGCCGTCGATCGAAAATATTAGGGCGACCCATAAGTAAACAATTATCAAAGTTTGTGGTAAATTCAGGTTTTTATTTCTTCATTTATTGTATAATCTCCATCATTGTCAAGGACGGTTTTCTTTCATCTTTCTTGCAAATTTTCAATCTCCCTCTTATAGAAATCCGGAAGAATCCTTACATCTTCTACAGAAGTGAATGTTTTATTTCTTAAATAATGCTCCAGCGATCTGAAAAGATGATAATCAGAGCAATTCTTTGCAATTAGGGCGACCTATAAGTAAACAATTATCAAACTTTGTGGTAAATTCAGGTTTTTATTTCTGAATTTATTATATAATCTCCATCATTGTCAAGGACGTTTTGCTTTCATCTTTCCTGCAAATTTTCAATCCCCCTCTTATAGAAATCCGGAAGAATCCTTACATCTTCTACAGAAGTAAATGTTTTATTTCTTAAATAATGCTCCAGAGATCTGAACAAATGATAATCGGAGGGAGCAATATCCGAAGAGCACGGAGGGTGCGGTAAAACTTCCCCCTGCAATTCTTTGATTTTTTCCTGAGTGAGTTTCGATGTACGGAGAGCGGCATTGTCAATTTATTACACCTTTTCTGTGAACTAAAGATGCCCTCTTTCTCAATAGTTCTGAATACAGCCGTTGTAATTGCTGACTATACAACTGAGCATAGTAACTGTTTCTCCAGGTTTCAACAGCTCAAAGTGAATTATGCCAAGACAGTCCCACCGAATGCACAGCAACACCTTTCTAAGTGATAAGCTAGGTTTAGGGGTTGATGTTGCGGTTTAATTTGCAGAAAGCCATTGCTTGGAACGCTTTATGTTATCATAAAGAATCCATTTTTCCGGTAACAATTCTGCTAGGAAATGAATCTCTACGAAATCTGGATAGCAACGAAGTGCAAATTGATCGACGGATATTCTCGTTGGTCTCAGATCATTGATGCGGTAGCCATTTTCCTTGCCTATATGCCTTTCCCATTTTGTGTAGGTGCCTTTGTATAGTTAACCGTGTGGATCCAAGGCTTCTCAATAATTCTTGTATACTTTTGAACCAGCGTTGACACTTGTTGACCTTCAATACATCTCCTTAAACATCGCAAACTTTCTTTGTTGTTACCCGTTGCATTAAATCCCGCATGAAAATGAAAAAGTATGCAATGATGAATATAATCCTCGGAAGTTACGGACGTCGCCATTTTATTAGAGGGTTGTAAAGAAAAATGATACTTTTTAGAATATTTTGAGCACAGGCTGCTTTACCGAAAACTGTAGAAGAATATGTGTTTCAACGATCGGTGCAGAACTAAAGGCAAAACAAATTCTTCGCAAATAATCAATTACTCATGGGTACCCTTAATAACCTATCTTTTTCTGCAAACTTCTCCACATAGAATCTATGCGAAATTATTTTTGCAAAATAGAAGTTCCAGTTTCCTGTTTTTCATTTGCGTTTCATTGAGAAATTACCGTCCTAAGTGGACCCTGTTCAACAACACCCTGTGCCTTGCAACAAAAAGTTTCTTCTTTTACGCAAAGATCGTCCATTTGTAATTGTTCGAACCTGAACGTTTCGTACACGTTTCGTACGACAGTTTCGCACAGTTATTTTCGGAGCGGTTCCAAGCTCGGCTGCGGAATTGCAAATCGGCGTTCAATAAATTTTCTCCTTCCGCGTGCTCTTGCCATATGGCGGGCCGGTTTAGGAAAACTGATTTCCCTTTAACGGTCCCACGGACGTTATATGTCACGGACACTCGATGTTGCAGCCAATAAAATTCCACCACTCCTTAACCTTCTAACAAGCCCGCCGTTAGACCGGTGTCTGCGCAACGTGCTCGGCTTTTCTCGAAGGACGCTTATCAATATCCCGGTTTCTCGTTTTCTATGATTAATATTTAATTGCGTGCTCGTTGCGTACGTCCATTTACGTTCCATTAATTTCATGCAGTTTCGTGCACGCTATTGTACATTGCATTGTGATTCGCACGACCATTCAGCCTCTGAACACTGGCAAAACTTCTTGAAACTGGGATACTACGAACGGTACTTTGTTTATCTATAAACGTTGCATTGCAATATGGCTCGTGTCACGTAGCAAGCGTAGATTCACTTATATTTGTTTGGTATAATTTTTAGAAAAGTGGCTGCACATTACAAATAAATACCATAGACAATAGTAATAATCGTTGGGAGTCGAAGTCAATTGTAAGTAAAAAATGTGTGAAACATTACCTGACAAAATCTGCCGTGTAACTATCCCTGAAGAGCATACGAAAATGCAATTTTTGAAATATTCAAACAGCTGCACAGATGAGCGGTAATTGTACTGAATTATTTCCGAGGACTTATACATCCGTTTTTCATCAGATTTGATTTGTTCGAGAGAACGACCCTGAAAGTAAAATGTTTCAAACATTGCTTAATTACAAAATATTTCTGCGAAATTAACATTTTCGGTGGGATTTTTAATATTAATTTTCCCTGGTACCGAGCCTGGAATAAAAGAAGGATTAAAAAGATTTTAAATGCACGGACGCGTGCACGCGCGACATCGAAAAATGAAAACCGTACAGCGACGTAGAACAACGTAGACGTACAATTTTGTTTATTGGCAGGTTTCGGTGCTCGCAACGTATACACTTGTTGCGAGCTCGTCAGCAGCCGAGGATTTTGTACGGAAACCTTGTAAAGCTCGAGAAAAAGCCCGATCGATACACAATTATAGAGCACGCACGGTACAGGTTTTACATACACTCGCGCAAATTCACCGTAATATTTTTCACACTTATTCCCGCGCGCATTTTACGCTACGAACCAGTTTGTAATCGTATATCTATATTCCGCGGTGTCCGACGTTATAAAGAAGAATTAGCGAGGGTACGTTATTCTCGTTCGCGAGACTGTATTTAGAAAATTTCATATTTATTGCTAAAGCACCGGGCGCGCGCGCCCCGTTCTCTGCATTATAATGGCGACGTTACATCGGGCGACCTCTTCTTTTTTTTTCGGGGAGAATCCGCGGGCCGGGCTCGAATAAATCATTTCGGTAATCGGATATTTATTTGCGAGCCTGCGTCCGCCATTTAGTTAATCCGGCCCCGGATCTTTTTGCTCGGGGTGTTGGCTCGCTTGTCCAATACGTTGTGAATTCTGAAAACATCTCCCCCCCCCCCCCCCCCCTCCGCCGTCGCCCCTCCCCGCCCCAAAAAATCCGGAGCGTTCGTTACGCTTGTTCCGAGGTAATTTCGGGCCGTCGAGCTTTTTCAAGGGTTTCGTAAATCATTGCCGTCCGTTCGGTTGCAATGACCGAATCGCCGGCAAATATGCATAATCGACGCCTCATTAGCACGGTCGCTATAGGAATTACCGTGCTGATTATCCTCGATTCCGGCACGTCTATCGGCTTATTGTCGTTCTGGATACATTGCAGCAAATCGATCAGAAAGTCTCCACTTGAAACGGAATAACATTTTCAAAATCCGCTCGGGCCACTTGAGTTTGTTTCGCCACTCGTGCCACGGACCCTACGGAATTCGTGTATTATTAATTCCCTTTAATCTGCACTGAAATTCTATTTTATCATCGAAATATAGTCATCGGAAAATACGCGAGCATATAATACGCAATGAAAAATTAAGGATCACGTTTTAAATTGATTCCGTAATTTTAAAATGGTTATCCTCTATTAAAGAACGACGGAATATCAATTATGGTCGCTCGCATCACGAGCTACAGTCTTCTTTCGATACAAGGCGATCGCTCGCCTTATTTCGGACGAAGAAGAGAAAGAGCGATTTTCTTATTTCGAAATAGAAAGCTTTTTTCGTAATAAGATTCTACGGCTTGCGGAGGGTTTTTTCTTGCAATGATAGCGTTAGCAATTATGCAATTGTATGTGTCGGTTCAGTTACAAAAATCTGGAGCAGCAAATTTCAAAGATTTCTTCGCATACCGATCATTTGTTCGCATGATTTCGAGCTGTTCCAAAGACGGCGGAACCCCGCCGTTGACCGAGTGACCTTTAATCGGACAACGAAGATCTATATTCGCGATTTGTTCCTTAAATCATTCACGCGGCTCTGCGTTCGAATTGTTGGTTGCCTTATATTCGAACTTTTTTTACTCGACCGGAAAACGAGGAGACGAGCGCACTTACGCGAGCGGAGTTATCGACGCTGATTGTCAGACATCAAATCAATGACACTAACAGCCTCGTACATCGCTCAGAGTGAAAATTCATCTTCCGAAAATTCTACTTTTAGATTCTGCGATATGCTTGACTTCTCTCTGCTGGTTTATTGGACGTTCATGTATTGCTACGGTACAGAATTGTATTAAGGAGTATATTGTGTTTGCAATATATTTTTCAACCGATCGAATTTATTCTTCGATCGACTGTTTCGCGCAACACAAACGCGACGTTCAACCTCGACGTCTCGTATTTATTAAACGTATTTTACAGCGATGCCGATGGAGCCAGTCGGGTTTCCACAAATGGGAGTCGGAGTCCAAGGTGGTTTGCAGTTGGTCAGAGATCCAAATACGGGCCATCTTCTTCTCATTCATGCCGCAGGTATGCACGGAAATTCCCTGCTCGTGTTATAGACCAAAATAGCCAAATACGGAACATTATTTCGCGTCTCGAAAGCCGTTCTTACAAATCGGACGAGTAAACGATTCGCAGTGACAGAACCTTTTCACTTTTCTTAAGTGAAATAAATATAGAAATTTTATTATTAACTTTTTCACTTGTTTCACTTCTCTTATGTTTGTCACGCTTTTCTCATTAAAACGAGTCCGATCAGGACACTATTCGGAGCGTATTTGCTTGTTCGTTTAACGATTTAGTGGCACCACGATTATCTAGTTTAATAGTGTTTTATACAGTGGTTTTACTGGTACACACTTTTCAGTAATTTCTTATTCAGCTTGTGACGATCTGCTGGTACAGGACACATAAAATGTAAAGTTGAAAGAAAGTATAATGTTTTTCCGTTTTCTAGAAAATCTAGTTTCTAATAGGCTGCTGTGTCTGTTCATGACCGGCTAATTCTACTTCCTGGAAACGTGTCTTTACAGGGGACCTTCGAACTCATTTTTCTCGAAACCGAGAAACAAAAAACAAACATTATTTCTTTCTTATCGACTTATCACAGATTCATCTCCTTGCACCACCAGATTGGACACAATCCTACAGTAATTTCTCTGTATATGTCGCCGAGCCCTGGATGATAAACGTCACGGAATTATCCCCACTACCGCGGGGTATACCTCGTGAAGGATCACAGTATGCCTCCTGGACGATACGTGACCCTTGCAAGACCCGTGTAGTGGGGATAGTTTCGCGACATTTATCATCCAGACCTTGGCGACATATACAGGGTGTACCCGGATTTGAATGGACAAACTTGAGGAGCATATCCTACAAGTGGAAAGAAGAAAAAACTGTTATCCGAAGTTTGCTCAGAAACGATTTATTACCAAGTTATAAACAAATAAAGTTAGAATTGATGACTGGTGGATTTTACTTTACTGAACATTGAAAGGTCGAACGTGTTTCACTTATTTGTCTATTCACGTCACGTTTACTAGTTTGATATAATTTGCTTCCAGTGTTAACCGCCAATTAGATCAAGAATGCGCGGTGAAAATGCCTGCGAATGTTTTCGAACGAGGAATACATTCATTCGTTTCATCTACGGATTTTGTGACGGAAATTCCCGGGCTGCTGTACGAACGCAGATTTCCCTCTGTATTTATTAATACTCGTCGGCAATTAGGGTGCATTTAGAAGTAGGAACGAATAATCCGATAAACACGTTCGACCTTTCAATGTTCAGCCAAGTAAAATCCGCCGTCATCAATTCTAACTCGATTTGCTTGTAACTTTGTAATAAAGCGTTTCTGCGCAAACACTTCAAATAACATTTCTTGTATCATATGTACACTCATACACGAAAGTATTCGAACGCTTACAATTCTAATATTCAACCAATGAAATATGTATGTTAAATTGAAGCATTTGATGTAATATGACACATATAGCAAGGGATGGGTCTTAAGACTACATGAGTAGGATTAGACAGTAATTCAACAATTTATACCGCTTTTACACTACATTTATTGTAACCACGTACCAGAAGCGGCTCACAAAAGTATTCGAACGGAACATTTAATAATTATTTAAATTGAATAATTTAAAGTTTTAATAGGAAGTTGGCCCACCTTTGGCTTTTATAACGGCCCTAAGTCGCTTTTCCATTGAGTGGACTAACTTAGAAGTAACATTTGAATCAATTGATTGCCATATTTCAGTAATATTTCGTTTTAACGCTTCTTTCGAAGTAATAACTGTATTTCTCAGTCTTCTTTCTACTTCATCCCATAAATGGTCAATGGGGTTTAAATCTGGACTTTGCGGTGGATGTGGTAAAACGTGTGGAACGTTATACAATATCCATTCTTTAACTATTTTGGCGGTGTGCTTCGGATCATTGTCCGATTGAAACCAGTAATTACATGGTAAATTTAATTTTGATACACTATCTTTTAAATTTTCTTGCAAAATTTTTAAGTACTTCGTTTTTTCCATTATTCCACCGATAAACACAAGATTTCCCACTCCACTGCGTGCCATGCAGCCCCAAACTAATACAGATCCACCGTTATGTTTAATAATCGGCCGTAGATTTCGTGGTTCTAATTCTGTATTCTGTTTTCTCCAGACATTTTTACGTCCATCACTACCAAAAACGTTAAATTTACTCTCATCAGAGAATAACACAGTGTCCCAGAACGAATTATTTTTATAAATAAATTTTTCGGCGAATTATAAACGTATAACTTTATTTTTCTTGCCAATAAAAGGTTTTTTCCTTGGAACTCGTGCATGTAAACCGTTATTTCTTTATGATCGGCGACACAATTCTGGATGCACTTATTTCTGAAACTGCGTAGCCACCACTGATGCCAATTGTGATCCAGAAGTGAAAGGATCTTGTTTGATTTTTCGAATAATTGTCCTTTCTTCTTTTTCAGTTAACTTTTTCGGACGCCCACAACGGGGCTTATTAGCAATGTTACCTTGCGTATTCAATTTCTTCACAATATAATGAATTGTAGACTTGCTTCTGTTCACAAGTTGTGCAATGTCACCATATGATTTGCCTTCCTTATGCCAATTTACTGTTAATTCTCTGACAGACTTGCTTGTTTCCGATTTCTTGCGATTCATTTTGTTATATTATTAGTAATGAAGACTGTGGAAAAAATTTTGAATACTGTTTCGCTGGGACCCTCTGCTAGTGAACTGAGAAATATTTGTTTACATTCTATTATCGTTGGAAATGCTTAGTTCTTCAAAGTTCGAATACTTTTGTGAGCCGCTTCTGATACGTGTTTACAATAAATGTAGTGTAAACACGGTACAAATCGTTGAATTATTGTCTAATCGTACTTATGTAGTCTTAAGACCAATCCCTTGCTATATGTGTCATATTACATCAAATGCTTCGATTTAACATACATATTTCATTGGTTGAATATTAGAATTGTAAGCGTTCGAGTACTTTCGTGTATGAGTGTATGTACAACTACTTGTAGCATATGCTCCCGAAGTTTGCCCATTAAAACCCGGCACACACTGTGTACGGAAACGGTTGTAACTCGGGTTACGAGCGTGTACAAGTTTTTACGGTGGCGGCCGATTAAAAGATCGAAAAATTTCTTTGGAAACAGAGCAAATGCAGCAGGCGGTCGTCTGGCCAAATTACTCGAACCACAATAGCGGAAACGTCGCGCCGCCGCCTCTTCTGCTTCCGCCGCCTCCGCCGCCGCCGCCTCCGCCGCCGTCTCTTCAGCTTTTGAGCGACATCGGCGGCGCGAGGTTGGTTCTCACCGAGAGCAAGAGAAAGCAACAGAGCACTCTGCCCATTGTCAAGATAGAAGCCGACTGCGGCAACAGTCCCGCCACTATAATCAGTGAGTACTACGTTTTGTTACTTTTCTTCTTCTTTTTTCTTTTTTCCGTTTCCCCTTCGGTCGCAAGCGAATTACACGCATAACGCGCGACCCCAGGTGCGTACTCCCTGGACGAAATAATAAAAGACGACTAGAGTCGTTCGGTGTCGTACATACACCGTGCCGCTATAAACGTCATTGTCGAACAGTACCCACGATTAGAATCTCACGTTGTCGAGGAACAAACATGCTCTGCGCAAAGGTGTCACTGTAATTATCTCGTTCCGAACGATCGTTGTGCTCGAAAGGTGTCACCGCGGCTCGTTCGACATCGAACAGCTGCGTTCGGATTGGCGTGGCCACCTTGCGCATAGTGATTGCACCGTAGAAAAATTCGAAGAGCCGACGAACACGTTTCTATGAATTATTGAACAACGGCGATCCTTTATGTTCCCAAGATATTTCCATAGACATTCGGTTTCGTGTAACGAGGCCCCAATGAAAATGGAGTCTCCCCGAGAACGGTCGAATGTTCGAACGCCATTTTTAGACGAGGCGGCGTACACCACTTTCACGCGTTTCCCGTTCACGGGGGTTGAAAAGCCTGAACTTTAGAATTGCCTCCCCTCCCTCCGTACACTTACAGAATTCAAGGTTTTTGCAAGTACCTTACTTGAAGTTTTGCGCCAAAAAACGGTGTAACAGGTGGCAAGACCGGAGGTGGGGGGCGATTCGAAAGTTCGACCGAAAAGCCGAAGGTGAAAATGACGTGGCGGTCATCCCTAGATAACGTGCAAATCGTAAATCCCGTAGCGTCGACGGAGTCGACGAAGGCGTTGCAGACGGTGACCTCGATGACCGGGGCGATCGTTCCGGACGCTCCTCTGGTGACCACGCTGCACTACTACCCCCATGCGCCAGCCCTGGTCCAGATCAGCCAGGCGGAGCCAACGCATTGTCGATCGCAGGTATGCCAAAGTGTCTTTTTCCTCGTCTTCCGCGGCGTGTGACGTGCCCGATCGATCGCGTCGATCCTCATCCCCGATTCGCGGGCCGATAATACGAAAAGCAAACGGCGCGGACGCAGAGGAGGAACGACAGTAATTATGCCGAGCCCAGAGAGCTCGGCCCAGCCGTTCGCATAATGCGGAAACGTTGTGGCACATTGTATTAACTATGCGCAAAGCGATTTGCATCGATATCTGCGTCGCTATCTGCATAGATATTACCGAGCCGGCTCTCCGTTGCGGACCCTCGACGCCCCTGACGTTTTCAGCGTTCCCTGTCGGCCCGGTTCGACCCGCAGCTTACTTTTCTCTTCCCTCGCGCGAACTCTCGTCGTTTCATTCCGTACCCTCATCGATTCTCTCAGCCCGTTTTCTCGCTTCCTTCCGACTTTTCCTTTGTTTTCCCGCCGCCGTTACTCCCCCACCCCCCACCCCCCGCGCGTCGCAACCCGTCGCACCCCGTTACTTTCGCGTTCACTTGTTGCGATCCGGCGCTTCTCCTCAACTCCGTGAACTCCGGACGCCCTTCGGGTGCTTGTTTCTTTGGTAATTCTGCTGATTAGGGGTTGATGGTCTTGAAGTGTGCTGTAACTGCTAGTGTTCTCGGTAGATTTGCTAACACGTTCGCTATCGCCCTCACAGACGACGTCCGTGATCTTTTGTTTTCTAAAAATCAAATTATCGTAATGCTATTAATTGAATTGTATTAACATGAATAAGTAGCGTAATATTCGGAGCGCTCGTAACTATTCTGTGACAGTATCTTCCCCCATGCCTTGCAAGAGGATGTATCGGGGTTAACACTAGGTTCACGTAGCTAGGTTCACCGTTTCACGCTAGAAAAATAACGAGAATGTGCTGCCCAGTTTTTCTTTCAAATAACGAATACCTAAAGAAATAAATTTGTCGAAGAATTTGAACGTGTCTTTAGAATTGTAATAATTGTAGATTCAAGATATTAGTACCCGCCATCTTGACTGGTCCCGTAAGCCTAGTGTTAATAGAGTCTTGTGACCACGATAGCTATTGCTGATGTAAACGAGAGTAGCGGACCTGTTCAGTCAAACTCATTTTGTATACTTCGTTCTGTAACGTCATAGTACAGGGGATAATACTCACAGATTTCAATGACTTTCTTCTGCTGAATTGTTTTAATATTTTATAAAGGAGGTACGTACCCAGTTGTTCTAGACCAGACACGGTAAGTTACGTATTTTGGAATAAATATCCGTCTTGACCCGTCGACACGGCGGTTTCTGGGTCTACTTTGACCCGGTGGTACGAAGATCGATGGAAATTTTTGGCAATTGCACTGAATGAACAACCGTTGCAATCGGAAGTGAAGCGCGTCTACGAGAAATACCTTTGAAATGATACTTCAAAGAATTAATGATCAATGACTATCGTCCTGAATAATATTGTCCTGGGTACCGTCAATTATTGCAGTTGTGAAAAAGGTCCGCTATTCGAGGGTAATACACTTTATACAATATTGGTAATACGAGAGATTGTTTAATAACGTGTTTACTATTGGAATGTACTAAATGCTTTCACTACTGGGTACACATAATTACTCAGAATATCTACCATTAGAACATATTTCAAGGTACGTGAAAATCAGCAAGCTATACATATAATTACCATTTGTTTGATATTATCAGTTCGATAGAAAACGAGCAAACGCAATGTCACAGACATTCTATCAAAAAAAAAAAAAAGAAAAGATAATAATAATGCCACAACAACCGATAATTTCGAACGGAACAACGAAATTCCTCTTAACCTTGCATTAGTCAGAGATAAACATGTGTCATCCACCCTATACTTTCCTCGTTCCGCTATCTACGCCATTTTCTTCGAACAGAGTAGTCGCAAGCTATATTTTATTACGCTATCGCGGTATTTACATCTTCGTGTCCATGAAAATGCATGATTTCAACCGTTTGTGACGTCGATGCCAAAATCACCGTGCTTCACACGGAAATGAAGCACGAACGTGAGCACGTGTAGACGCAAACGCTTAGCTAACGCTTCGTCGTCGTGTGTCGTGTTATTTTGTCGATAAACACCATTTGCGTAAAGAGCGGACGGCGTCCTCCATATTCTGGTTTCGAATGCGATTTTTTAATTTTTAAATATCTAAATCCTTTTGTAAATCCTTTTCTGTTCAGAAATACTGAACGATTGTCCGCGACTCTGTCTCCCAGGTACGACGCGCCTGCCCGCACAAGGCACTAAAACCACTATAGTGGTTCGTACCGTTCAAACTTACGAATTCCATTAAAACCACTATAGTGGCGTTACTGTTCAAGTTGACGCTTTCCATGAAAACCACTATAGTGGCGTTACTGTTCAAGCTGACGTTTTCCATGGAAGCCACTATAATGGCGTTACCGTTCAAACTGACGTTTTCCACGGAAACCACTATAGTGGCGTTACTGTTCAAGCTGATGTTTTCCACGGAAGTCACTATAGTGGCGTTACTGTTCAAGCTGACGTTTTCTACGAAAGCCACTATAGTGGCGTTACTGTTCAAACTGACATTGTCCACGGAAACCGCTATAGTGGCGTTACTGTTCAAGCTGACGTTTTCCATGGAAACCACTATAGTAGCGTTACTGTTCAAGCTGACATTTTCCACGGAAGCTACTATAGTGGCGTTACTGTTCAAGCTGACGTTTTCTACGAAAGCCACTATAGTGGCGTTACTGTTCAAACTGACATTGTCCACAGAAACCACTATAGTGGCGTTACTGTTCAAGCTGACGTTTTCCACGGAAACCACTATAGGGGCGTTACTGTTCAAGCTGACAATTTTCCATGGAAACCACTATAGTAGCGTTACTGTTTAAGCTGACATTTTCCACGGAAGCTACTATAGTGGCGTTACTGTTCAAACTGACGTTTTCCACGGAAACCACTATAGTGGCGTTGCTGTTCAAGCTGACGTTTTCCACGGAAGCTACTATAGTGGCGTTACTGTTCAAGCTGACATTTTCCACGGAAGCCACTATAGTGGCGTTACCGTTCAAACTGACATTTTTTACGGAAGCTACTATAGTGGCGTTACTGTTCAAGCTGACGTTTTCCACGAGAGCCACTATACTGGCGTTACTGTTCAAACTGACATTGTCCACGAAAGCCACTATAGTGGCGTTACTGTTCAAGCTGACGTTTTCCACGGAAACCACTATAGTGGCGTTACTGTTCAAGCTGACGTTTTCCACGGAAGTCACTATAGTGGCGTTACTGTTCAAGCTGACGTTTTCCATGGAAACCACTATAGTGGCGTTATTGTTCAAGCTGACATTTTCCACGAAAGCCACTATAGTGGCGTTACTGTTCAAGCTAACGTTTTCCATGGAAACCACTATAGTGGCGTTACCATTCAAACTGACATTTTCCACGGAAGCCACTATAGTGGCGTTACCGTTCAAACTGACATTTTCTACGGAAGCTACTATAGTGGCGTTACTGTTCAAACTGACATTGTCCACAGAAACCACTATAGTGGCGTTACTGTTCAAGCTTACATTTTCCACGGAAACCACTATAGTGGCGTTACCGTTCAAACTAACGTTTTCCACGGAAGCTACTATAGTGGCGTTACTGTTCAAGCTGACATTTTCCACGGAAACCACTATACTGGCGTTATTGTTCAAACTGACGTTTTCCACGGAAACCACTATAGTGGCGTTACTGTTCAAACTGACGCTTTCCAAAGAAAACCACTATAGTGGCGTTACTGTTCAAGCTGACGTTTTCGACGAAAACCACTATAGTGACGTTACCGTTCAAACTGACGCTTTCCATGAAAACCACTATACTGGCGTACAATGCTGAATAGATCGAACAATCCAACGTCGTCGAGAGTTCAAAACCAGAATAACCCGGTGAATAGTCGTGCCGCTCGTTCGCCGACACCTTCGACTAACCCCGTTGGCGGTGCGCGTCGCTTGAGCGTACCGAATTTCATTTCCGAATATCCTGCGCGCAGCAGCGAAATTCGTTTTTGTCGAAGGCAACATCTCCGGTCTCCTGTCTGACGCCGCCGCCGGAAGTGACGACGATCCACGCGATCGAGCCGCCGGAAGTGGTCCCGGCGATCGTCGGTGTCCAAGATGCCTCGAACCAGACGGACGCGCCGGAACCGGATGATCCGGATCCACCGGCGCCGTTGCAACCACCGGAGACGGCGACCTGCGTGAAACAGGAGCAGAGTAGCATAATGAGTCCTTGCCAGGTGCTGAACCCGACCAACCTGTCCGCGACGGCGACCAACCTGACGAACCTGGCGAATTTCGAGGTGGTTGCACCGGCGCCGGAGAAGCTCTGCAACGTTGTCCGGATCACGACAACCACCACGACGACCGTCAACCCGACCGTTTGCAACTTCGTCGGCAAGGTGGACAAAGGGGAGAACACGGTGATGAACATGATCGACTGCCCGAAGTACTCGGTGACGAAGGAGTGCAGGAGCGTCACCGCGATCGACAGGACGATCGAGCACGTGGTCAGGCACGCGAAAAGGCCTCACGAGACCAGAGGTCACGCGGACGAGGAGGACGACGAGGAGGACGAGATGAGTTGCAGGGACATCAGGAGCGGGCCGAGGATCATCGAGATCACCGAGGAGAATTGCGACAGCTTTCACGAGAACCTCGAGTTCTTCGGGAGGAGGAGGGATCATCCGCTGGACCGGCACAAGGAGAGGAAGAGGAGCTACGCGGCGGACGCTGCCGCCGAACAGGACGCCGAAGAGGACACCCAGGCGGCGGAGAAGTTCGAGGTGAGGTCCTTGACGTTTGATAGTTTTAATCCAGAATAGAATTAATGTTGCGCTATGATTAAAAAGAGAAAGAACTTTTGCATCAAATCTTTATCTCGCACAAAGATAAACCATAGCCCTCCGCATCTTCCAGGCTGAAACATCGAAACCCGAAGAGGCGGTGGCGCCGGAGACCCACATGCCCGCCAGCTTCGTGTCGACGGAGCCCCCCGAAGAGTCTCAGAAGCCAGCGGAAGAGTCGAGCGATTCGAAGGCGCCGTTCGACAATTCCAGTAGAAGCGAAGACGATCATGCCCGACCGCAGATCAGCGTGAAATCGTTCGACATGCCGAACATCGACTGCGAGGAGCACGAAGCCGAGAAGGTGGTGGTGAAGCAGGAGGCCGAAGAGTCGGCGTACGACGAGTACGCGTACAACTGCGAGGCCGCGACTCTGGAGAAGCCGAAGAGGCATTCCGTGGAGAAATCCCACCCCGGCATCGAGAACGTGGTCGAGAAGCTGAAGAAAAACGCGGCCGCGGCGCTGCAGGAGACGGCGCCTCAGAGGATCGAGGAGACCGCGAAGGAGAAGCCCGCGGACAACGCGGGGTCGCAGAGGCAGTCCGAGCCAACGCCGAGGAAGCTGGAGAACGGTCTGAAGAAGCACATCCTGAAGTCCTGCGAGAACGTGCAGTTCGAGGTGGTCCCGAGGAACCCTGAAGAGCCGGCAGCCGAGGTGAACGGCTCGGCGAGCGACGCGCGACAGGATCAGTTCAAGTGCTCCCCGAGAACGGAGACCGCGACATCGGTGAACAAGCTGATCCTGTCCAGAGAGTTCTTCCTGAACGACAACAACAACGACACCAGGAGCAACAACAACAACATCAAGCAGGCCGACGGCGGCGGGCCGATCGTGAAGAAGGAGCAAAGCCCTTCCGTCGTTGCTTGCAGCCTGGAGGAGGTCAGGTGCTCCGACAACGACGCCGTCACCCCGAAGAAGCACCGGAGGGTCCCCGAGGACGCGTACGAACCGGACAATCAAACCACCAGGCCCCGGGCGAACCCTAAACTGAGGCTCGCCGTCGACATCAGCGGTTTGGAGCTGCTCTCGAACAGCATCGAGCAGCTGGAGCACCTGAAGCCGGACACCCAGGGCAATTCCATGTCCGACGACCTTGAGCAATCGCCCGCCAGGTCTAACTTGATCTCTCCTCACGGCGAGAGCAACAACAACAACAACAACAACAACGTGGACAGTCCGTTGGGTTTGTTGTGCGCTCTGGCGGAGCAGAGGTTCATGGAGGAGGTCGGCGACAAGGTGCCCAGGAAGTTGAACCTGGAGAGCTCGGAGGAGATATCTCGTGCCGGCAGGCTGCTGTTGAATCTGGGGAGGATCAGTCATCACGGGAGCGATGGGGGATCCGGTCAGGATAAGAGGAAGCACGTGGAAACGGACGCCGAGAGCAACCAGAGCTCGAAGAGGTTCAAGAGCGACGCGGAGCTCGAGAACGACGAGGCGAAGTGCGACGTCAGCTACGACGACAAGCAGAGGGCGGAGAGTCTGCAGGACGAGGTGATCTTCAGGGCGAACGAGAAGACCAAGAGGAGCAAAGAGTTCTCGGGGATGAGCGAAGAGGTCGACGAGGAGGACGAGGACACGGTCAAAGAGAATCCCGTTGACCGGAACGGTCCCTTCAAGAACTCCGACTACGAGAGCAACGAGGCGTTCGAGGAGTTCGACGTGCCCTACGATCGATACCAGAGGAACGGGGCGTACTGTCAGAGAGAGAGCGTCGGGGACGCTATGTCGGACTCTGACATGGAGTCGTATCACAAGGAAGCTGCGGAGGACGCGGAAGAGATGGATGGCGGCAGCAGAGACATGAGCAGAAGGCTGTCCGCAGGGGAATATCGCGATTGCCATGATTACAGGAATCTGCAGGCGAAATTGGACGCGAAGAAGTTCATCGCGCGTAAGGGTCACATGGATAACGATGCAGACTGGCCGAACATGGACGCCATGGAGCTGGACATGAGGGTCAGGCTGGCGGACATTCAGAGGCAGTACAGGGAGAAGCAGAAGGAGCTGTCCAAGCTCACACCGAAGAAGGAGGAGAAAAAGAGTCCTGGCAGACCGAGGAAGAAGAGCCACTCTTCGAGGTAAATAGTTTCGTTTTCTACCATTGAGTCTTGACTCTCTACCTTGTCTTCTCATATTGTATATAACAGCATTATTGTAACAGTCGTTCACAATTGACTTGATCCACCACTTGTTTATTAACTATGTACTTTCCTTTTCGTTGGTGGAATAATTTTATAATAAATGGCTGATAGGTTTAGCTTAAGATAGGACTTGTCTGACGCGTCTGATCATGACCTACCAATTCTACTTCCTGCATATACAGTGCTTTCTCTATATATGTCGCCAAGGGCTGGATGATAAACGTAGCGGAATTATCCCCACTACCGCGGAGTGTTATAGCAGGCTCGGACATGCCTCCTGGACGATACATGACGCTGGAAAGACACGTGTTGTTGACATATATCGAGAATTCACTGTACTAGGGCACACGATCCCGATCGATCTCCAAACTCATTTTTCTCGAAAACTAGACGTTGAACTGAAAAATATTATTCCCTCTTTTCGACTTGTTTCTGCATGCAGAATCACCAGCTTGTACCATAATTTCGGACACACCCTTACAAACCAATGGTTTTTTAATGATATCGGGCGAGTCTCGTAACACGACGGTGACAAATAACTCGTAAATGGTTTGTTGTGCGAAAAAATTTGTCCAACAAATGTTTCCTTACATTGTTTTTCTTATTTCGCCTTTTTATGCCGAATATTTTCTTCTCGAATTCGGATGAAACACCAAATGCTGCGCAACAAACTGTTATACCGCTTAATAATTACTGAGATAGTCTCAAATTAACAATCTTCATGGTTGCAATTTAATTTTAAGCCGTGTTTGGCATAATATAAATATAATCAATAAAATCTGAACTCGTGAACAAGTGTTGGGAATTCTGTTTACAAAGTTGAAGGCGACTTACGAGTTGTTTGAAGCGGACGGTGTTGCGAGACTCGCCCCGTGCTATGGTAGGTTTTAGACGAGTTAACGTAGATTGATAATTTTCTGATGATTTACAGTTCGGATCACGGGCCCCTCGCTTCACCACCGATGCTGGAGCCCATATCCTCGCCGCAGAAATCGCCCGCGCACTCGTTGGACGGAACACCGCCGCCATTGACCTCGACTGTCCTAGCTATGCCGAGATGCAACGTAAACTTGGTGAAACTGGGTGAGCCAAGAAGTCACATTAAACTGTTGGACAGTATACCAAGCATTCCGATCCCCGTCCCGCCAGTCGCCTCGCCGATTACTGTTCTACCATCGAACAAAACGCCGCAGGACGACGACGAGAAAAGCACCGGAGGGGTGAGTTGCTGTTGCTATCATGCTAGAGCCCCTACAAATCCGTTTCAATTGGATTCGGTTTAGAATTACAATTCAGGTAGCATGCTAACATCAGGGTCGCGCGAATTTCCTGCAATTCGCGTACTCACTTCAACGTTAAGAGATATCTTTAAATATTTTTACGAAAACTAAAAATTCCCTGCGTCAACTGCAAGAAATAGAAACCAAAAAAGGAAGTTATTTCTTTCTTTAAAATTTTCATAGATTTAAAGTAATATATCGACACTCTTAGATTTGTTTAATCGTCCTACTGTTTTGAATTTATTTTGTCATAAATTCATTTAAAAAAAGAAACCGAGAATGTCCATTTTTCAGTAAAATTGTACTTATCAAAGTTTTATGTATTTTTGTGTATTGTTGATCGTTCGAAGTAAGAACTAAAACATCTTCCTACTGTTTTAAATTTATTTTGTCATAAATTCATTAAAAAAAAAGAACCGAGAATGTCCATTTTTCAGTAAAATTGTACTTATCAAAGTTTTATGTATTTTTGTGTACTGCTGATCGTTCGAAGTAAGAACTAAAAAATCTTCCTTGTGTTTTAAATTTATTTTGTCATAAATTCATTAAAAAAAAAAAGAACCGAGCATGTCCATTTTTCAGTAAAATTGTACTTATCAAAGTTTTATGTATTTTTGTGTATTGCTGATCGTTCGAAGTAAGAACTAAGAAATTTTCAAAATCTGGCTTTATCTTATTTTTGCACCGAGGTCTTCAATTATTCGTTTAACGCAGATTACTGGTTTTACGATATTTAAATGAATTATGGTAATGTATTTCCAGCTGGGGTACGACACCTCGTCACCGGCACCAACTGTGGCAAGTTCGAGTTCCGCTTCGAAGAAACGGAAAGTCGGTCGGCCCAGGAAGCTGATGTGCACATCCGGAAGCGTGAGACACTTAACGGAGACGATTGTTGCAAAGAAACCCAAAAACAAGAGCTCGCTGGTTGGCTATGTCTTGTCGTCAAAGAACAGACATCTTCAGACCAAGGTAAGCTGATTTTGAGAGTGCAAGATGCTTCACGAAGAAGGGCGTTTGAAGTGCACCGGCGATCATAATTAATGTGCCACATCTTGGACGCTTATACTGTAAAACAATTTTTACATGATTACGAAAATACAGCATTTATCGCATTGTATATCACACAAAAATTTGCACTACCTTACTTACATTAAACGTTGTTACTTATTAAAAATATTACCTACGAAAAAAGCAGATTATTAAAATCAAATTTGAATGATTAAAATGGTTGTACACTCCACTCCTGTTGCCATTATTTAACGAGTCTCTTGTGGGCGGCAATTATCACAATTATGGCGTCTACATGGTACAAATGTGTTCAAATAATTGATTTGCTAAGTGATTTATTACGATCTCATGCAGCTCCATTTGACTTTGAATTTCCAGAAAATATTAATGTTGTGAAATTTCTTGATATTTCTTTTATAATAATATTTGTAACTTTTATAACTGAATTGTGATCACCGGTGTGGTTCGGATCCTCCCCTTCGAAAAACAGGCCACGGCGCGCCTAATGGTTTCTCCGCAATTGAAACGATTTCTTTGCAGTACGTGAGCAAAGCTTCGTACACACCGTTGCCCTTCAAGGGCGTGATATCCACGATGAAATCATCGACGAAGAACCACAAGTCCGGAAAATTGAAACCAAAACCCGTGAAAGAAACGCCTCTGCACAACAAGAACGTGATAAGCTCGATAGTCGCGGAGAAAGCGAAATTGAGTCAAGAGCTGAAGCTGGAGAAACAGAGCAAAATAAAGTCAAAGCTGAAAACGGAAGTGAAGGTGAAAACTTGGGAAGACGACGAATCGAACAGCGTTGCGGAGAACGTGTTGCCCGAGCCTGTCGCACAGGAACCAATAAAGGTAACGCAGCAACAGGAAGCAACAGCTTATACGGCTGGCTGTGTTTGCCTGCTGCAAAAATGAATCGGTATAATAACCACTTGTGCATACGGTGCAGTGGTGTATACCAAACTGAACATAATTGATTCTTAAACGCTTCGTTTTATTTATTAAGATTAAGAAGCATATCAAAAAGTCACACTTTTTCACAAGCTTTCACTGTGCGTATTTGTTTGCACGTTTTCCTTGGTATTAATCATTTCCAAAATAGTTAAATCCTTTCCATGAATCAGGAATCAGTAAGCAGGTACCTATATAAATTTTACATGTACCGTTACAACCATTTTGAAAATGGTTTAACACAAAACGGGAATAAATTCCTTTACATCAGGAATCAATAAGTAGGTACCTGTATAAATACACGTACCCTTACAACCAGAAAATGGTTTAACACAAAATGAGAGTAGATGTAAACAAGAGTGGTAATATGAAGTTGATTTATTCAACTATTACTCATAACATAAATTTCAAGTTTGCTTTATAAAAGTCTAAATGACGGGTCTCGATATTTTCGGTTGTGTAATATTTAAACGTTTTATCACAATAGAAGTTCGATCGTTTCAGGAAGTTCCGGTGGAGGCGACGGAGACGGTCGAGAACGAGACAGAGCGAAGCCGGCACGAGAAGTCGAAGAAGAAGAAGCGAAAGTCGAGCTCGTCGTCGCCATCGCGGCGCAAGTCGAGCGACAGGGAGAGGAAGGAGTCGAAACGCCGGAAATCGGTCGAGTGCAAAGAGTGCAAGGAATGCGCGAAAGCTGCGAAGGCCGAGAAGCCGGAGAAGCCGGAAGTCGTCAACAAGTGCAAATTAACGTCGTCGCACTTGGCCATTGACCAGCTGAGGGTTCTCACGGCGATGGGCGGGCTATTTTACGCCGGGAGGTTGAACGCCGTTCAGGCTCCCGACGTTTATGCTATCACGCTGGACGGCGAACGAGGCAATAGACCTCACATCCATTCCAGGGAGGAGATTCTGCAAGACGCGGTAAATTAACGTCGATTCATTGATCCGTTCTTTTCGCTAGAAAACACGCTTCGTCGGAACACCCTTCTAGGTCCAAAGGATTCTTTATTTCAGAACTTGCCACAATGTTCTTACTGTTTCATATTCGACCTACTCATTTCAAACATCAATGCATAAAGAAATCTAGTAAGAGGAACTGTAGCAAGGTCTCCATTTAACAAGTGACCGTTCCAAAGTCAAATCCTTAATCTATGCAAGTAACTCTAACAATTTAATCGCTCAACTATAATATATAATCAATAAACCATGCAGGTTGCTAATGTATTTGAGATAATTGTATCATGTAAGAAGTAACTCTGGCATCAACGGTGACTGTAATATAAATCAGTAGAACAAGTCAACGTTGAATCTGGTATGATACAGGGCCAGGAATGAGTTGAAGTTTGACTATGTGTGCTCTTGCTGGTCACAGATCGTAGAAGTCTGTCCCGCTTCGACGAAAGAGTTACCACCCGGCACAAGGCTTTGCGCTTATTGGAGCCAGCAGTATCGGTGCTTGTATCCGGGCACTTCCGTGGAACCGACCGAACCGGACCCAGAGCTCGATGAGAAATTCGTCAGCGTGGAGTTCGACGACGGCGACAGCGGGAGAATACCTTTGGACGACATCAGGTTGCTGCAACCTGACTACCCAGTTGTTGGTACGCCTCTGCAACTTTGTATGCGTCTATTTCGTGCAGAAAGTACATTGCCATGGTGCACTGAATTAATGCAATCAAGCAATTATGATGTCCTTAACTACAGATGGTTTCTATTTAACATGCACTTGAACATATTTTACAACCTGATACTCGATAGACTCTGTAAGTTCTCACGTGAACTAGAACATTCTCTAACGCGTTGGAAGTTTTCATTTCTGTACACGTTTCGCCTTCGCGAATTGCTGTTTAACCGATTGAATTTCGCATTCGCAGAGTACGATCCGAATCCGTTGTTGTCACTGGGCAAACGTCGAAGACAGACGTCCGTGTCCACGGACGACAAGCGTTCGTCCAGCACCGTGCAGGCCTCTTCATTGGGCGGGAACAACGCAGTGCAGGCTGTCACCTCCACCACGTGTTCCTACGTCTCTTCGTCGGATGGTCAGTCGCTGGAACGACACAAGTCCGACGACCTGGACGCGAAAGATCAGGAGGAGTATCGCGAAAGGAAACGCATGAAGAAGAGGAGGCGGGACAAGTTGAAGAGGCTGCAGGAGGCCCAGGAGGGGAAGAAGAAGCACAGGAAGCACAAATGCTGCGACGAACACAGAAAACACAGGCATAGGAAACACCGAAAGCACAAGCACAAACATAGCCACCAGAGCAGCAGCCATAGCGACGGGAGTCATATCAGGTTTGTCCTTCTGTTGAGTCACAGAGTGCGTACAATATGATACTCTTGGGTTAGAAAAATAATGCTAGATAATCAGAGATTTGAGACTTTCACGGCCCGGCGTCATGCAGTTTTGTCTGTTGAGGCTTTCGGGTGTTTCAAGCATTGCAGCTAGCTTCATCAGGGAGTCTGAAGACACACTGATACCGACCCCTTGATGAAGCTAGCCGCAATGCTTGCGAAACGTTGGGAAATTTCTTCCGTTAGGACATAGCTTACAGCTGAAAGCCTCAACAGGCAAATACTAGATAAGTATATTAAAATAGAACAATTTTCCAGCGGCGGAGAGAGTTGCTGCAGCCAGAAGAGCGAGGAAGAAGTTGTAAGAGAGGCAGCGGTGACTACGGTCGAAAGGGACGAAGTAGTAACCGAGGAGGAGCCGATACCTCAAGAAGAGATCGTCGAAGTTGCTCCCGTGGAGCAGATCAAGGAATCTGTTCGCGAAGAGAAACACGAGAAGCCGAAGAAATCGGACAAGAAGACGAAGATTCGCGAGCGGCAGGAATCCGTGGAGAGTCGCAGCAAAATGGCCGCGTTCCTACCTGCCAGGCAGTTATGGGGATGGGCCGGGAAAGGCTACAGGCGACGCGGTGCTAAAGGGAGGGCCAAGAAGCAATTCTTCAGGGCCATTCAACGCGGAAGCGAAACTATTCAAATCGGCGACAGTGCAGTATTTTTATCGACCGGTAGACCGGACAGACCCTACATTGGGCGCATCGAATCCATGTGGGAAACTTCCAGTTCCAACATGATCGTCAAGGTTAAATGGTTCTATCATCCCGAGGAGACGGTTGGATGTCCCACAAACTTGAAATACCCGGTGAGAACTGTTCCCTTTACGCAACATTTACTTTACAACATTGATCCATCGTTCAGATCAACACGTTCACGCCGGCGCTGCTGTTTGCGTGGATCGGCGCTCGTATTCTTTACTTTCTTTCAATTAGTATACATCAAATTTCCATTATTTACATTTTCAAGTGTACTAACGTCTTACTTACGTGTAATCGTACTCTTCGCTCGCTATTGAATCCGTTCTCTCACTTCGAGATAAAATTTTATCTTTCAAGTGTCCACTCGAAACTTTGAATGTTTACCTGATAGGTGAAATTTTATCTGGAAATGGGTGAAACCGACGCTGGCATAGTTTTTTCAATTCGTTTGCTGCTGGATGTTCAGTCAGCGATCCAAAATTTAGCGGGGGGCCATCTTGAATTGCGCGCTGCGGTGCTGCCACCGTACCTAACGATCGAGAAGCAACTACAATTCGGATACACTTTTCAACATGGAGTTGACACTCTCGAGTGCGAGTTATCGGTGGTACGCGCCTGCGCGAACGTGTTAAGGGGGCCGGCATGGCTTGAAATCCATATACGTAAAATCTAGACAAATTGCCGCTTCAATATTGCAATAAGCAGTTTAGAAGTGGTCAACTGTGTTTCCTAAAAGTCCAATCTACGTCTGTATGGATCCCAAATTGCGAATTTCTACCTCATCGTGGAGTAATTTGTAATACTCGGCGGAAAATTCGAATTCGACGATTGTGACGTCACAAGATGGCTGCCGCTTAGAGATTCTCTTAAATTCGAGAGACTTAGTGTTCGTATAGAAAAAAAGGCTCCATACAGACGTAGCAAAGACACGTACAAACACGGTGGTACGCATTTTTAATTGATTACTTACTTATTTAAGACGTAAAATGTCTAGAAAAAAATAGCGTGACAGTCAAGGCCAAATGCCTGCCGGCCCCCCTGTAAAATGAGAAGTCTGAGGACTCATCGCGTCGGCGAGTTCCGTATCTTTAACGTTGACTGTTTGATAGCTGAATATGAAGTAACCTAATCTTGTGACTGTCCCAGGGCGCGCTGTTCGAGTCCCCCCACATGGACGAGAACGACGTACAGACAATCTCACACAAATGCGAGGTGCTACCGCTCGAAGAATATACGGATAAGCTAGGTAAAGAACCGCACAGGTACCTAACGATCTACGACAATAACGACATGTATTATTTGGCCGGCGACTACGACCCCACCACGTACCTCTTGACCATGCAACCGGGGGTTGTTTGAGAACAGCTAAAGCTGACGATTAAGCTAACGGGTGTTACTTAATTGCCGTCAGCAACCTGATCGAACACTGCGAAATAACCATGAAACGCCGTGGCCGCGTTTTACCAGCACAGTCGGGAACTTACGGTTTGCAGCGAAGCAACAGACGCTTTCTAGCCGAACGGACGGGACGGATGATGACGATGATGATGATTTCGAGCGGCGACCAATTTCGCAAACGAAAGGCCGTTCGTCGGAGGGGACGCGGAAACGTTTTCAACGAACAAAAAACAGCTTCGATTGTACTTTTTGACGGAACCCCCGCGGGTTTCGACCGCAAGGCACAAGCATTATTTATTACCGGATTGTGAACGGTATACATCTTACTTTCCCCCCAATCTCTCTACGTTGTTGCGGCCCGTTGATTTGCATTTAACCGATTTCCGGGGGAACCGGTTTGTTGATCCGAATAGTTTATCTTGCGTCTTTCATGCGCGTTCGCGTGCGAACGCGATCGTCGAGCTTATGTTTCTTTCGCCGGTGAATCATTGTCGGAATGAATGCCGGCTCGTTGTTACGATTAGCGGGAGAGCGATAGGACGAACAACAAACGAGTGCAAGCGACGAGTTGTTTCGTTGTTCAGGAGGTGTATAGCAGACTTGGCCTGGTATTGTGATAGTTTTATATACGGGCACGCCCGAACGGGACGACCGAACGGCGTCGATCGTCGATCGTCGTGGGTGATCGTTTGTCGAACGTGAGCAGGAGGCTTGTGCCTTGTGTAACAGAATTCAAAAACGAAAAAGGGGACTCTCTGTCTTTTCTCCGGTCACCGGGTGAACGCGCACCGACGGCAAGACCGTTCTCGAGAGCGCAGGAGTCGGCGTGTATGACAATTCTGTATAGGAGAGATGCAATAAGTATACCGAGCGGCATTACGACGACGCGAGAGAATCTACGAGAGAAAACTCCTCCCGGAGTTGAGAATGTTTTATTTGACTGTGTATATACTATACATGCATAGAGTCTATATATGGATGTTGTACATAAACGTTAAGTATCTAACTACGAAAGAGACTCGCCTCTAATTGTTAATCGTTAGACCCGTGTTTAATAATACAAGTATCGTCCGGAGACCCTCAAGAAACGAACGGCGAGCGAGAGGAGATTCCCACGGGAATTCTCCCGGATCTCGTTAGACCGAGGAGAACGAGCTACCAGGATTTTCGAGGCCCCCCCTCCCCCAGGTTTTCCAAATAGAGACCTTACTCAATACTCTCGCGTTCCACGCAAACACACACCAACGCATACACACAGGGATACCAGTATATGTACTTAGATTAAGAATCGCCTGCTCGTGTCCCTTCGATTCTTTCCCAGGTCTTGATACACAACGGTCGCTCGATAAGCGAGCGACCCCCGGGGCTCCAGGGGCGGGCGCTTCCGCTAAGTGGCCGGCGCGCGACCAATCACGAGCGTAGGGCGCGGTTACGCGTAGAGGGAGCCACTGGCTTGCCGAGTAATTGGTCTCCCGTAGGACTTAGGGGATGATAGATCGATTGTGACGCGAGCAGGTGTCCTTCTCGTTTTATTTCGCAACAATGCAAGGGAGACGGGACCGGTGGAGCTGACTAGGTGCTACGCACAACCTGTTAGTGGGCTACGCGCTTATTGTTCCCAAACCGTCGATCCTGAGGCAGAGGTGTTGCTGTCGATTGTTGATGAATTGTCGATCAATTGTCGACTGTCTTGTTTATACCTAACGACGTGTCGATATTATTGTTAAACTGAATAGAAGCGGCCGAGGTGCAACGCGTTAAGTTAGTTATATCTCGACTACGGATTTCACGCGGTTAGGGCAAACCTGTGAGATACAAAAACGTAGAAGCTTCGAAAGAATTGAACACTTTGTTCGCCGGAAGTCTATTGTGCTGTATCAAAAAAAAGGAAGCTTAGGAGACTCTTCCTTTACATGACAATTCTAAATGGAACTATTAGAGCTTAATCAGTTGGATGTTATTGACATTCGTCGATAGTCGCACCTCTATTCGGGATTAGACAATGGCGGAACTCGTTGGCGTCAAGGTCTTCTCATCATAGTGGCTCGCGAAAGTATCTGGACGATTATTTTTGCGGTTTTCGAGCAAGCGAATCGTGTAGTCTCAATTGGGAAATCCAGGAGACGTTCTCGATCAAATTATACGGAAAATGTTCAGTTGGCATTATGGCTAAAAATGTTAAAGAGTAGTTGAATCTTGACAGGATTCGTGCAGCGATCCATTATACAGGGTGTTTCGTGAACTATAGGACTCACTTCAGGCGTGTACACGAAAGCAATGAGAAAAAGCTCATATAAACCTGTGTTTCCATTCGACCTTGTTCCAAAGTTGTAACTACATCCGTGTTTCAATAATCCACGACGTTACGAACTACTTCTAGCCAGAGAATTGAACTGTACACTGGAATGCATAAGCTCATGTATGTATAACGCAAACGCTCCACTACGAAGCGACATTTAATGATTGTACAAACCGAGGATGATCATTTCAACTTCTACGCTTCTATCGCAGATTATTCAAACGCAAAAGTACCTATCAATAAATACGTACTAAACGAAACAGTTAAAACGATAGGGGGTTGTTAGAAGAACATTGTTTAGAATCAGTACCGATCAAGGAACCGTCTGTCGAAGTGCGTTACAAGTAAAACAATTATAGGGGGTCCTAGAGAGATGTTGTCAGGGCAAAGGCTCGAAATCCGCAAACACAAGCGTTCGAATACTTTCCCAAATCGCCATAAGCTCCCCCGGCGAGCTCGCTTCCTCCGAATTCAGGGGACCTTCCGCGCCGGAAAGGGAAGATACGAATTGTACCGTGTTGACTCGAGAGGGCGGCGCTCGATCGCGATTCTCGATCGATTCCCTGTTTCGTCGAGGCCACGCCCTTGTCCTCTTTGGTTTGCGCGCGATCGCTGCCGAGAACAGGACGAGGCACGATCTTAGTACAAACTGCGGTTACAATAACCGGCCATGCGGTTTCGGCGACGACGATAATGGTACTTACTTGGTTTCGTGAACGCGCGCGATCGCTCCACGGTGTCCCGTGCGATCTTTCACGGTGTCCCATGGCCGCGGGCATCGGTCTCCGAGAGATCGCGATCTCCGTAATTCAACCGTAAGCGATCGTCCATCGCACGAGATCATTTCGTCGCCGATATCCGGGGCGACGGATCGATAGATCGCCTTCTCCAGCCAGTATCGATCGCGCACGCCACGCACGGTCTCTGTATATGGTATTTTGTGGAGCCGTGGTCGGGAACCGGGTCGGGCCGGGTCGGGTTTCTCGAAATTTTGTCGACGAGCTTCATGGAACGGGACCGCGAACCGAAATTGTTTAATATATTCCACGAATACACGATCCCGGTTCGATTTGTCAAATTTTGCCCGGCGATCCCGACATTTTTTTGTCACCAGATACGCTGGAAAAATCGATCGTGGATCGCCGCACGGCGCGCAACGAGGCGAGAAGCGCGAAAATTCAAATCAGAGCGTATTCCTGCGAATACTTCCAATTTGTCGGGTATCCCGATTTGACTAGAACTACCGGCCCGACCCGGCCCGAGTTCTCGCCCGGCTCTAGCATTCTCGTCGTTTTTCCCTGGGGAATCACTTTACACTGACTTATCCTCGACGCTTCGGTTCTGTGAGAAGCAGCTTACGCGTAGACACAACGTAGAGGAGGCATGTTCGCTTGTAGATTTGTAAATATACGTAGACTAGGTATAGCATCTAAGGAAATGTCGGTGTCCTCGATCGTTTTTTTATACACGTCCCGATCGAATTTACCTGTACCGGCCGCCGCGGATCCAGCCTTCCGCTCGGCGATTTTTCCTCGACGAATTAAGCGAAACGGAAGTGTGCCCCGGTCCAAAGGAATCATATCTAGGATCTAGAGTATGGATCGGTGCGTAAATTGGCTAATCGGGAACGTTTCGTCGATTATCGCCGCCGTGGCGAGATTTTTGAAGCGGTCGCGCAATCTGTCGCGGAAACGATGCTGTCGGCTCGAAATTGCGTGATCGATCGATTTCAACGATCGTCGACTATCTTCTCAAGCTCAACATTCTAAACAATCGTTTCTCGTGCGCGTACATTCACGATTTTATACTAAACCAATCAACTTTCTCACGGAAACCTTGCTACACTGGATAATTATTATTCGCTCATAGAGGACCGCTAACAATACTCGGATAAGAGATATGGTTTTCGTGTTGGGAATAATTTGATCGCTGTACTTGACATTCTTTTTCTTTTATTTGACGTTGTGCGTAATTCCAATTTTTCTGACACGTTTACACAACGATTGGATCAAGCGGATTTTCCTTCATAGTGCGCGATTTTTTAAAATTGAGTTCGATTTGGAAACTAACTCAGGCCTAACCCCGAGCTTCGTGAATTACAACGCGAATCGTGTCGTCGAAAATATTCTCGAAGGTCTCTTTCGAAGAAGTTGTCGCGAATGTTGAGGTTGACAGCATCAAAAGATCATTGAAATTGATGGACCCTTTCGGCAAACAATTGCCGAGTTTCTCGGTAACAGAGTTGGCAACCGAGCTCACAGCGGCGAAACAATTAATGCAAACAAATTCTCCCTCGCGCGCAGACATATTTTCGTTGACTCTGTGCGAGAAGGATCGCCATTAACCCATTAAGCCCCTGGCAACGATTTTTACACATATTTATTCCTTGTCACGCAGAAAAGCATACAAACGCTTCCCGTCAAATTTTCAATCTTCTCTGATAAATAAGATAACTTACAACAACCGTAAAATACATAGGCAGAACACGTACCATTTTGTCGGTATATAAACATTAATGCAGTATGAAAATCTATTACACGAGGAAAATATATAAAACTGACTTCTCATAATTTGAGACAAAATTGATCGGTCGCTGTGCAAATACTACAATAAATCTACGAAGATGATGTCACGAATTAATTGGTACACTTAACGCAAATATGATGCTAGGATCCGTTAGTACAAATTCTCCGGAAAAAGATTTTGCGAATGTTGCGTTATATATAAAACTGTAATATATAAAACTAACTTCTCATAATTTAAGACAAAATTGATCGATCGCTGTGCAAATACTCCCCCCAAAAAAATCTACGAAGACGAGGTCACGAATTAATTGGTACACTTAACGACTGCAATGTGAACGCTAGGATCCGTTAGTACAAATTCTCCGGAAAAAGATTTTGCAAATGTTGCGTTACATGTTCTGGGCCTTGATGGGTTAATTTAGCGAGCAGCTGATGCCGCGTATCGATTAGGCTGTGGCTCGAACGAGCCTCTAACGAGCACGATCGGATCCTTGGACGTTTCGTCGGCTCGAACACATTTTGTACATACTCTTGATTCGTCGGATCGGTCTCCTGTGCGACGAGACAGACGCCGATACATCTCGCACCGACGCTTCTTTCTTCCCGAGAAATCTCTTCGCGGAATCGAGCCGCGTCCCGGAGAGCTACACGGTCGCTTCTGGAACAATAGACGACGACGTGTCCTTCGAGTTAAGACACCTGAACCGTGATTCCCTCTGTTCTGGCAGATATTCGAGATTCGAGACTCGGTGAGACATTTTTCTAGGTGATAAGCCGTAGACCGTTCGTGCTAGTCGAGCCGCTGTGTAAGCAGTGCTGGGCACAATCGAATTTCGAACGAAACAATTGTAATGTCCTCGGAGAGCGTTTCCCAAATTGTATTAAACGGACCAATCACTTTCGTATCATTCGAAACGATATTCGAGATACTGATTTTGAAAGTGCGTCCGGTTTTTCCTTTAACATTACACTTTCTCTTCACGAATTTAAAAGATATTCATTTGAAACGAGAGATAGAAATATTCTCGTAATATTTCCCAAATTTTGATTAATATAATAATTTTAACAAGTATGCTTAATGTATATATATATACATATATTCGAATCGTGTATTTTTCAGTATGAATTCTGAATAGTTGTTAGAGATAAGCGTTTCTGTCCTTATTTGTATAATGGAACTTTGTATATTATTCTCGATTGGTAAAGGCTTACCTCTCTCGACACAAAAATTAGACGAGGGTGCGCCTAATTAATTTACCGACCCTCGCGTGTAGTGAATATTTTCAAATAATTTTGTACACAAACGCATTACGCGTGGAATTCATTCAAAAAATGCTTCATTATATTAATAAAATCGAAACAGCATCAGTCTTCCCGAATTCGTACGTTTCTTTCTATTTTAGAGATCTGCATTCTCAGTGGAAAAATAAACTAAAAGCGTTCTTAGCTCTCCCGGGCAATGTTTTTTTTTTCTATAATTTACAAACACGCTGTGGAAACAGTTCCGCCGGGTTTGTCAGCCATGTTTCGATTACCAATTAAAGAGACGTTTTATTTAAAAACGTGCCCAGCTCTGCGTGTGAGGGTAACCTGTAAAAGTTGCGATTGCAGGAAGCGGTTAACACTGAACCTACCGAGCCCTAAAATTAACACGTTCCCTGATAAAAATGACAAGATTGATTTTGTGCGGCTTCTACTGTAACATATGCTCCGCTAGAAATATCTGTACGATCATTTCCTATGAAATAATTTTAACTATTTCAACAATTGCGAAACAAATGGAAGCGGCCATTTCGACCGGCGATGGTAGGTTCGGTGTTAAAGGATTTGACGAAAGGTTCGCGTTTCTGCGTTCGTCGTCGGAGGATTGTCTATCGCATGCTCCTCTCTTTCTCCGTCGCTTTCACTCTCTTTCACCGATGCTCCGGACACTGACATTTTCCCGGGCAGATTTCCCTGTTCAAGAGGAGGCACGAGCATTTCGTTCGATCCAACGACACGCTATGAAAAAGAGCGGAGCCCCGCGGGGCGGACCCGCTTTTTCTTTTTGGTTTCTGTTTTCCTTTTTTTCTTTTTCGTCAGGTTGCGATTTATTGCCATTTGTGTCGAATTGTTCGCGCGCGAATTGACGACGACGACGACGACGATGATGCGGCGGACTGCGATAGTATAGCGTTTAGAGAACGAGAGAACGGCGGACCTGTAATATGTATAGTTCTACGTGGTAAGGTATGCGCGGATGACACTTAAAACGTGGGCGTGCGAGAGAACACGAAACACAGAAGACAAAGATGGTAAAGAGGAATATTTTATTCTAGAGAAAAAAATCGAAATTGTTCTATATTTTATTAACGGAGAATTAATGAATCGCGGGATAGTCGATCTAACAGATATGTATGTACGTATGTAGATGACCGCGAACGCGAGATACAGGAGCGAAGACGCGAGTAAGTTATAGTAAGCTAAACAAACAAACAAACAAACAAACAAAAAAAAAACGAATAAAAGCAGCACATGAAATGTCAAAAAAAGAATATCTATATATAGATATATATATATATATATAAGTGAAAAATATATATATACATGGTAAACGAGAGAGAGAGAGAAGTGGAAGAAAAAAAAATCGTAAATTGCGCGAAATGCTGTAGAGAAGAAAAAAAAACAATACGTCAAGGGGATCTTCAAAGAGCGCGACTGTTTCGAACCCAAAAGTCTGAGAACAAAAAAATGAGAAAAAGATGAAAGAAAGAAACAAAGAAAAGAACAGAAGATAAAAAAATAAAGAAATACGCAAGATTTCGCAAGATGAAACAAAGAGAGATACAGTTGAATTTCGTTTATATTTTCCTACGCGACTTTTGTATGGGTAAGTGGCGTGCGTGCGCGCGTGCGTGCGCGCCCGCTCGTCCATGCGTGCGTGCGTGCGTGCGTGCATGTGTATGCGTGTATTGTAAACCGAGTCTCGGTTTGATGCTTGTAATAGAAAGTGTACACGAGTTTCTGAGGTCTCGCTGAAATATGCTAAAACGGAGGACACAGAAGAAACATTGCGGCGAATTGTAAATGCTGATGAAACAACAACAAAAAAAAAAAATGCACTGCGTTAAATGTACATGTACATAGTGGTATATTGTTTTTCTTTTGTTTTTTTTTCTCTCTCTTAATTCTTTAGTTTCGCTTTGTTTTCTAACAGTATTGTCAGGCGAGGAAACCATTTTCTCCCCCCCCCCCCCGGTGGGCAAGTGCGCTTCGGTTCGAATTCCTTTTTCTTTTCTTTTTCTATCTACTCGGTAACAAACAAGATTCACGTATTTATGTTGGAAACAGTTGAAATAAATGCCATTGTCATTGAGGACTCCGTTACAGGCTGGCCAGACTTATTCCAATCCCTTGGTGACATTCTTTCAGATCGAGCAACAACTATAGATCGCCGATGCAATCGAGACGCAACCAGAGGGAAGTTGATTCGTCGACGCATGCGCACGTTTATTGTTACACCTCGTTACGCCAACTCGGTACTTCAACGCACCGCAGATATTTATGCGAGATAAAGTCCCCGTATCCTTAACGAGCCCTTATTATCCTTAACGAGTTAAAATTGTTATATCGGCGTTCCGAAATTCTTGTAGCTCAAAATTTTCGTTCCGTTTTCGTCGTACCCCCTTCAAATCTGCAGTCTACTCACGAATTTAATTTAATTTCCATTTTCAATTCTAATTTCATCCATTGACTGCTGTGATTTACTTCAAAGTATTGGAGCCACAGTGTAGAAAATTAATTTATGAGACTTGAACAGTAAACCTACTTTTGCAATGAAATTGTTTCGGGTACGCGAAAATAATATTCAGTGTGTGAGCGCAGTGATTGAGAAAAAGCGTTTAATACATTGTTCTGTAAATTTTGCAAAATATCGTGCCAGAAAATTGTATACTGATAGTTCCGTAAACACAAAACGGTAGCTACTTTGTCACGAAATTAAATTTACCACTAGGTTTACGGAGCACTACAAATGACTATTTTACATTCCCTTATAAAAAAGTACCATGAATATATCTATCAAAGTCTGTAGCCATTTTTTAAATAATATATACCTAGAGAAATCAATTTGTTAAATGATTCCACGCGGATCCATGTTTGCAATCTCAATGCTCGTGAATTAAAAATATCAGAATCCGTCATTTTGACGGTCACAATGAATTCATAGAAGTGTACAGTCAGTGTGGTGGGCGATACAGCCGGATGATTTTACATGTAAAAATAAATCGATTAAAGGTGTAACAGTTTCTCGGTTGGCGCCTCGTTTACGAGAAAAGCGAGCGCGCGTGCTTCCGTTGCGCGCAGGAAGTAGAATTGGTTGGTCATGATCAGACGCGTCAGACGGTCTCCACTGCGTGGCACGCTGCATTCTAGATTTTCTCGAAATCGAGAGGTCAAGAGAAAAAGAACAAGCGTCGTTGCGCGTTTTCGACTTATTTTTACACGTGGATTCACCTCCTTTCAGCTTGTCACCGCCGGATCGGTGACACCCTGTATAACGACGTCCACAACAGCCGGCACGATACAATGAAGTTCACCACACAATCTACCGAGCACCGGGTGCCCGAAGAGCGCAATCAAAAATTAAAAATCTCGAACAACCAGAGTAGCGGTACAGCAAAGAATCAAGTTCCGATAATCCGATAAATAATCTGACAAATTGATGACGCTCTAAGGACTTCCATTTATCGAAGTAACAGTGTTTAATGCGTATTGAACACTCCGATTGCAAACAGTAGCAACAATCAATGACAAAACGATGATCTCTACTCCCACGAACCGTGTCTTTCGGCAACGGCCATGAAACGAGAACCACGCACCCCGAGCACCCGGCACGGAGTTAATTATAATTATCGTACGTCCGCGATAATTGATCGTCGAGAATTGCTCGGGAATAATATCGAACTGCTATCAAAGTCGGCGCGCAAAGCTCTCTTGCGTCGCGGTTGCGATCTATATGTAGGTACTCTTAAATTACGCGGGTTGCGCAAGAGGAAGGGGGGGGGGGGGGGGGGGGGGGGGGGGGGAAGGAAAGAAAAAAAAAAGGTGACGCGGATGCAAAGATTATAAATCCCGACTATAAATCGTAGAGTTGACGGCCGGATAAAAGAATAAGTAGAGGGAACGGACAAAACTCGTCGTGTACATACAGCGTGTTGTATATATATATAGTTCGGGTCCGCGGAGTGGGGGGGATCGTTGAAGACGAGGGGGATGGTGAACTATTCTCGGAGTTCGTTCGGTACCGCTTTTCCCTCTCTTCCAAATTCGGCGGCGGTAAACGTCAGTAAACCTTTGTAAACTGCATCGAATAGTTGGGAAACTTGTTTCTCTTTCTGCTGTCGTTCGACCACCGTGTGTTCAACGGTTTTATTTTTTGTGTTACGGTGCCCCGTGGAACAGTGCGATCAGTGTACCCCGCTCCCGCCGGCTGTACCGACTCTACAAGAAGGAAAATACGTTGTGCAACGCGTTTCAACGTAACTGCGAGTTTTTTCCCTTTCGTTTTGTGAAAAAGGTAGTTATCCCCGGCTTCGGAGGAAAAAAGAAACGTTCTCGTACGTGTTTTCTTGTGTTCGTACGAGGCAGATTTTGTCTCGTTGAACTTGTTGCTGCGACACGCGTTTCGTCGCGATGTCATTTTCGTCCGACCACAAACATTTACCTATATACGATAAATTCACAGTTTATGAATTTCGTAGACGCTCTTTTGAATCGTTTGTCTGTCTTTATTAATTATTGTTTTGATCGCTGTTCAATGAAAAATCTTGGTGTCGACTCGCTTGGAGACAGTTCTCGATTAATATGACACAGATACGACAATGTTTAACAATAATTTTACCCCTTGTCGCAGTCTGACGATGTTCTATAAATTTTCCGATTCATCGGGTGATCTGCAGTCTTATTTCAAAAAGCTTACATGCTCTATTACATCACTGTTGTGCGTGAATATACGGGGTGTCCTGTAACTTGTCGCCACCACGGAGGGGGTGTTTACGTTTCACATAACTCTCCCGTTACAGCCATTATAATTTTACCTCGAGTCCACGACGTTTTCATCGGAAACCGAGGAAAGGAGAGTTTTAGATAATGAAACAATTTCTTCAGATTTTAGTTAAAACATTCCGTAATTTATGGCTGGACAAAAATCACAACTTACGGTATCATAAGCTTTCACCTATATACTCACTTGTCGTTAATGGATGATCGCAAAAATTTTTGTTGAAAAGTAGGATTACTAATTCTTGCGACAGAGAATGTGAAACTTAACGTTGCCACGAAGTAAAAAGATCCAACCGATTTTTATTTGGTGTACTAGTAAATTGATAGAACAGAAAATTGAGAAGATGGCGGCACTTCGGATTCAAAAGTTTCTATTTCTCTTTTCTTGCCTCCGAGAGGTTGTAAAAATTCTAAAAATATATATATATATCCTCGAAGAGACGTGCAAAATTTGAGTTCTTTTTAATTCTCTTGGCCTCCGATGCGTCGCCCAAAACGACCTGCAATTTCGATACCTTCTCCGCTGCGATTCTAAAATTTTGGAAGCACGTTGTCCGAACACCGTGCTCTCGACACATGCAAAAATAATTTCGATTGTCCGGACCCGTTCACCGGAGCATCCCCTAAAAGCGAACGAAGCCTCGTGTATCCGGTGACAAAGCCGTCGACTTCCGACAACGAGGTACGGGGAACGCTATACTAAATCGAAATCGCGTAAGAGAAGGTCTAGATCAGGCGTGTAGCAAGCCGGCGCGGTTGCGCGAGCCAGGTTCGGGGAACGCAGAGCCAAGAGCAACGCGCTGAGCAAGCCACGCTCTTCAAGAACCAGAGTCCCTCGCGGTGGGGTAATCTATGAGTCAGGCATTGTCGCGAACGCTGCTTGCGCGCGCGACCCCTCCGATCTACTAGACCTCCTCTCTGCAAGCCTCGCGAACACACGACGATATACAGTTTTCTACCCTTTTATAGTTTTCCCACTTCGGCCCTGGATCGCTATCCGAACCTCGCAGGGCGGCTCTCTTGCTCGAGAAGCCTCCACTTGGATTCATGACTCATCTATATTAAAAGTAAAAGTACTCCTCAAAATAATATGAAATTCAGATTCATCACTCTTCTCGCTAAGAGATGAACGAGCCTGCGTAACACAATTTCAAGACAATTCTAGAGGCTTAATAATCTTTTGCATTGATTGCAATGCACAGGAGCCAAATTTCTTTCTTCGATAATTTTTACAATTACTGGGACTGATTTTAGAGACTGTCAT
The DNA here is from genome assembly GCA_028454255.1 of Halictus ligatus. Taxonomy (NCBI): domain Eukaryota; kingdom Metazoa; phylum Arthropoda; class Insecta; order Hymenoptera; family Halictidae; genus Halictus; species Halictus ligatus. The sequence goes on from CM052140.1 coordinate 15,441,523, forward strand.
AACAGGTTTACGCATTTTTCTACAAAATAAAAAATTCTTCGCATTGATTACAGTGCACAGGAACCAAATTTCTTTCTTTGATAATTTTAATAATTACTGGGACTGATTTTAGAGACTGTCATAACAGGACTGCGCATCTTTCTATGAAATAAAAAATTCTTTGCATTGATTACAGTGCACAGGAACCAAATTTCTTTCCTCGATGAGTTTAATAATTACTGGGACTGATTTTAGAGACTGTCATAACAGGACTGCGCATCTTTCTACGAAATAAAAAATTCTTTGCGTCGATTACGATGGACTGGAGCCAAATTTCTTTCCTCGATGATTTTAATAATTACTGGGGCTGATTTTAGAGACTGTCATAACAGGACTGAGCATCTTTGTATGAAATAAAAAATTCTTTGCATTGACTACAGTGGACAGGAGCCAAATTTCTTTCTTCGATAATTTTAATGATCACTGGGACTGATTTTAGAGACTGTCATAACGGGACTGCGCATCTTTCTACGAAATAAAAAATTCTTTGCATTGATTACAGTGTACAGGAGCCAAATTTCTTTCTACGATAATTTTAATAATTACTGGGACTGATTTTAGAGACTGTCCTAACAGGACTGCGAATCTTTCTATGAAATAAAAAATTCTTTGCATTGATTGCAATGCACAGGAGCAAAATTTCTTTCTTTGATAATTTTAATAATTACTGGGACTGGTTTTAGAGACTGTCAACAGGATTGCCCATCTTTGATCGAAATAAATAATCTTTTGCATCGATTGCAATGCACAGGAGCCAAATTTCTTTCTTCGATAATTTTAACAGATACTGGGAATGATTTTAGAGATTGTCATAACAGGACTGCGCATCTTTGTACGAAATAAAGAATTCTTTGCATTGATTGCAGTAGACAGGAGCTAAATTTCTTTCTTCAATAATTTTTAATAATTACTGAAACTCATTTTAGAGACTGTCATAACAGGACTGCTCACCTTTCTACGAAATAAAAAATTCTTTGCATTGATTGCAATGCACAGGAGCCAAATTTCTTTCCTCGATAATTTGAATAATTACTGAGACTGGAACTAATGATGTTCTTAAATTTTGTAAATCTATTTACCACTTTAACTTACACGTACTCATTTTTGTCATAAATGGATAGATCAAATGCGAAGCAGTGAAACAACCCTTTGTATTGTTGTCAACTATACAGGGTGGTCGAACAAGATTTATCTAGGTTGTTAAAAAAAAAGCGTTAGTAGCAAAAGTTGTTTGCTGACAAAACAAACATTTTTAATGGTAGTTGTAAGTTGCAGGAGCTGAATGAAAATTAATTTTCCTTTTAGTAACTGAATTAAGTCTGTACTGCTTCACATGCAATAGTTTATGTAGTTCATTATACAAAAGTATGTTACCACCGACCCTGTATGCACTGAATAGAATTGATACTAAAGTTTCCCTTTGTATTACTGCCAGGCTGCAGTGTTCTCTTTATCAGAGCCCTTTGTTTTTACATTTCTATGTGGCCCTATATAACAGGTTTTACGGTGTCCGTGCCAAATCCCTTCCACACATTACGAGACATACTTTGTTCGTGCCATAGCAACAAATCCGGCGCAATCTCCGGCAAATCTTTTCCATCAATCTTCTTGAAAACATAAGTTTTTAAATCATTTTCATTGGATTAATTTTATCCCAATTTTATTCTGGATTTGCTGGCTTGATCAACGTAGATGTTCTTTGAAGTATGCGATATTACCATCTGCAGATAATATGAACGTAATTCATGTTCAATAGATAATGTTGTTGTTGATAGTGTTCTTATCGAACGCATGCTCTAGTGCAAAGGTTTCATTATAACCTTTTACGAATTTCTGCGCGAAATTTCTTGCGACTGGCACCATTTTTTGTGATTTAACTATGCATACTGTATCAGAATTGATTTTCGAAACTCATTTACAATTGCACGTTTTCAATTTTTCATACCTACTTGAAACTTGGTCTCTGACCAAGTAGGATTAAATTTTTGATAAACACTACTTATCTTAATTGGATTCTAATCTCGGTATTTCTGTTACTTTCTTTCGCGAAAATATGTATGCTAAATCCAAAGCAGGATTACTTTAGCAACTTCCAATTATTAGCAATATCCACTTAATTTATGGTTATACATTATATTATTATTGACAGTAACATCGAAGACAATTTGAACGAAATTTTCGGGATTTTTGATACTCCTCTTTCTCCGTGTAAATCTGTGAAACTGCTATTGTTGTCACAGATCCTGTTATTGTACTTGTGCTTTTATTTTTGCATGCTAGCGGGCTCCATTCAATCCCGACCCGTGCAAAAAGCCATGCAGAACGGAAATTTCGCATAAATCTGCAGACAAGCGTACTTCCTAGTTCGCACCACATTTTCAACGATTCAATCTATTTTTTGCGTAAAATATTAGACCTTGGGGAAAGGATACGTATATCTGTCTAAACCCAAAAATATCTTGGCACTAAAAGCTACAAATGGCTCGTCGTAATTCACGATGGATCCGATTATTTCACTTTCACGCGTACTCATTAGATCCGGTGCACTTCTTTTCGTTTTCAAATTTTGTCAGCGTTTCTCCGCCGGAATTTTTTCTGCCGGAATGGACCGCTTAAAAATCGGGGATTTTAGCATTTGCGAACACCGTTAATCCTGTAATTTCATACAGCAAATCGTAGTGTACCGCGAATTTTATTGAGTCGTCATAACCGTATGCATTCGCCGTAATTAAACCGCAATTTAAATTAAATCGTACCGGCGATTAAGCCGTGCGAATAATCGGCAAATGTCAACAAAATTTGTTCGGTATTGTTTCATCATTCTGAACAAATACGAAGTTATTTGCTAAAAATCTGTAACATTCGAACCGGAAGTCGAATCAACGCTGCTTTACATTTTCATAAAAATATTAATAAAGGAAGGTAGCAGTTTACGGTTATTGTTAAAATAAAAGTTGGAGCGAATAGGTTTAATATTTGCGTAGGGCAGTTTTTGACATTATTTGAACAAACAGTCTGTGCAAACTGTGGGCGTTGGGGCTCGTATTTTTGAAATAATATCGAAAAGAGCGAAACGATGTTTGAAACTCTTCATTTTCTTTTCGTGCGGTGATACGGTCTGTAACATATTTCAATTACGATAAAATCCCGGACGACAAGCACAGAAGTGATCGATTTGGCGCAAAATGGCGCGACCCTCGAAAGAGCCCGGTATAGGTGGGAATGGAGATCCTATATTTTAGTTATACTATCAATTTTCATTCAATTCAATTCAATTTTTGATGCTGTACGTCTCGCTTAGTAGCATCGTAAAATTCAGTTTCATTGTTATATATCCAACTACAAGTATAGCTTATACACTTATTGTTTTGAGTCCATCTCAATGGGAGCCTTTGACCATTTTAATGGTTTGAAAATAATCGATATTTCCAAAAATATCGTACTTCCTTGAAAAGGCTCATTCTTCAGATCATTTCAAGTAACTTTTTCCTTTGCGAAAATGTTCTGCTCGGCATTGTTAAGAAGTTATTAACGAAAAACGCGGACCAATCGGAACACGGCTACAGCGGACGGATTCCGCCACGGCCAATGCCAACGCCACGCTCATCGGGGCCACGCCCACCGGTAGCCGAGCGGGAATCGGTCCGCCGTAGCCGCGCTCTGATTGGTCCGTGTTTTTCCTTAATAACTACTTAATGAAGCTGCAGAGAACATTTTCGCAAAGGAAAAAGTTGCTCTAAATGACCCGAGGGACTCTTTCAAGAAAGTATAACATTTTTAAAACGCCCTGTATAATTAAATTTTGTTGTACATATAATAATAAAAAGAAAAACGTAGTGTACGAACGGATCATGAATGGAAAACGTACGTAAATGGAGTGAACCGAGTTTCTTCGTGCATGTTCGTTTATCTGTGTCAACTTGCGCCGACTGCCATATGCAGTACAGTCAATACAAGAGCCCGAAATTTCGTGCCGCTTGAAATCCTTCGAAGGAGATCGTCTTCGCCGTTTCCACAGATTGCCGCGAAACCTGCGAACAGTTTTCACGTTTCCTTTTACCTCGGCTTCTATTTCTTTTATCGGGCTGTATTGTGCTCGGTGGTCCCAACAATGGAAGACATTGTTATCGGTCCTGCTGCAGACGGCCTCCCCCGATTTATAACTCTCGGTGTCTGTTAATGTAGCGTAAACGCATTTAATTTTGCCTGGAACTTCGGGGCGTCGCTAAAACCGAGACAAGCCGCGGAAAATGATGGTTGACCATGTTTACCTCATCTCCGCTTATGCACAATAGGTACAGTCGGCACAAGAACGATTGTACGAGGAAATCCGTAAAATGAAATCAGTCAAACAAATTAATAACCGAGTTGTTGACGTTCGATACAATTACTGAAGATATTCAACAACGCATAAATATCGGTGTCAAGCTCGTACAAGGACGTCGCTTTGAAAGAAGAAATTAAGCACGTTAAGAGATTAACGATATTAACTATCGGCCGTATTGTATTGTCTGCAAGCACATCGCGTAATTACAGATAAAGTCATTTCATATTATTCCGCGGTACCAATTCCTGCCAAAGTATTGTTTCATGTCGTGTTCAATATTTTTGCTCACGACATTGAAATAAACCAACTAACTTTTATATATAATAGTATTTTACTTTGCTATTGTAATCATTTTGGTAGGAAACAAATTTTGGGTCAAACATTTACGGTGTAATCTGAAATATTTGTCACGAAGAAATTTTAAATAAATTTTTTGCATTTTAATTTGCTTTTGTAATCATTTTGGTAGGAAACAAATTTTAGGTCAAACATTTACGGTGTAATCTGAAGTATTTGTCACGAAGAAATTTTAAATAAATTTATTGCTCCGTGATATGCTATGCCCCCCCTCTCTCTCTCTCTATTCTTCACTTTCTCAAGAATTGATTGCAAATATTTCTTTCCACCGAGGCGAATCCAAATTTCCGAAATTACAAATTACAAATGGACGATAAATCTTTTCGTGACTCATCCAATCGAGCGCTTCCCGCCAGAGGTTCGCATAACACGGCAAAAACCAATTGCAATCGAATCGGAAAAAAATACGGTGTACGATAAGTGTACGATAACAAATACACAAATTCCAGATAACGTTTTTCTCCAGTCACCGTTGTATTTTTAGCATTCCATCATTCCTGACACAATTAAAGCAAACGATGACGTATACGATGCACATCGGTATCGACATTACCGCGATAAATCCGACTGCATAATAGAGCTTCGAGTAGGCGCGCACACACAGTAGTTCCACTGATAAACTACTTTATCCGTAGAATATAATTTTTTTCCGGCCGGAGAACGCCGGCCGTTTTTCTACGAACGTGCGGCTCGTAAGAAACGGGCATAATAACATGATAAAAATCGACAAGAAACCGAATGAAAGCAAAACGTTAGAGTAGAGATGGCTACTGGAGAGAAAAAGAGAGAGAGAGAAAGGGAGAGGGAGAGAGAGAGAGAGAGAACGACGAGTCTCCGTCGAAGAGGGAGGGGTGGCTGCGCAGAGCAGCCACGTATGAACGCACACAAAGTTGATTTCCACCACCACTTTGCTCACCATCACCAATGTCGTCCCCATAGGAGCGAAGCGGCCGATAAAATGTGCGAGAACGATAAGTCAGTTGAGTGTGAGAACGCCGAGGAAGAGGACCTAGAGATGCTGGATCAGGACCTGCTCGAGGATGCACCGTGGAAGCTAATCCAACGGAACACGTTCACAAGATGGGCCAACGAGAAACTGAAAGTTATAAACAAACGGATCGACGATCTCGAGTGCGACCTGTCCGACGGCCTCGTATTGATAAGCCTGATCGAGGTGCTCGCGCAGAAGAGGCTACCGAGGCATAATCAGAAGCCCACCTTCAGGTCGCAGAAGCTCGAGAATGTGTCAGTCGCGTTGAAATTTTTGGAGGACCAGGGGATACGGATCGTCAACATCGGTAAGTCACCACACCGTCCTTACCGACCGTCCTTTTCATTTCGAAAAACCGGGGAAAATCTCGTCCGCGACACGTCCGGCGTCTGCTCGCGAACGGTTCGGGCTGTTTTGGAATTTTTTTTCTTCTTCTATTTCTGTTTTCCTTTTTTCGTGGCTTCGTGCAATTACCGGGGTTTCGGGAATTCGCGATTTTCGTTCCGGTTTCCTGGAAGTTTTGAAACCGTGGATATGTTGTTGTTCGATCGTGATTATGTTTGCGGTACGGAGAATGCGGTGGGGATCATTTTTCTTTCGTGATTAGGATTTTGAAGGTCTGTCGAATAGCGTTGCAACGAGACTTCAGAGAGCGTTTATTTAGTTCATCGTTTCGGTGAGATTGTAAATGTTCAAGTGTATTGCGAAAACTACTGTCGAGTTGTGATTTATTTATTATACTGTAAATGGGATGCGGTATACTTTTATCTCATGTTTAGAATGTTGAAGATTTCCCTGTCGGTTAGGCGTATGTGTACGAGTAGCGTAGTTAAAATTATAATTGTAGAGGATTTCGGGAAAGTGTAATTTTCTGTTTCTGCTTTTATTTAAATTAATATAAATGAGAAAGTTTTATATTTCTCTACGACTCCGAGAAATTCATATTAATTTATAGTGAATTTATATTAGTGAATTTACTGCTTGTCATTGTTTCAAATAATTGTTTTTGATTGTGTAACGGAATCGAATCTTAAATGGCGACGAATATAAATAATTTTATGAGTTTAACGTCTGGTTAATTTTTATGAGAAATAGGCGGCTATTAAATTTGGAATTCATATTATATGAGAAGGAAGGTGTTTGTTGACTGTAACACTGATTGGTATAATAAAAAGTTCGAGTGGAATAATATTTACGGTCATGCCAAGAACAAGTTCCCACTGGCGGATACGGTCAAAGTTATGGTCACGAGCAATAATCGCAGGTAATAAAGTGTGACACAGTTAAGCAAGTTCTATTGGGGCAACATTACAATGTGCTTGTAATAAATGAGAGAAACAAATAGTAAAGTTACTTGTAATGAACGACAGAAATACGTAAAATAGCGTACGAATACTGTAATCTTTTGAAAATGATTCCCGTTTTCGAGTGAAACTGTTATGTTAATTTTATGATAATTCTCGTTTTTGAACCGGCGATTTGCATATTTACCTTTGAATTCTTTACAAATAAATTGCTCGCAAGTTTGATTGATGTTTGCACGCTAGTCGAGGTAATTAAACGAAACGTTTGTTTCGATGGAATAATACATATATTAACAATAACGGTACGAACTATTAATTCTGGGTTTTGGCCTTGAAAGATCTGAATGAACAAAATAATTTTTCCAAAAACGAATTTACCAGAACTATCAATAAAATCTGACGAGTAATAATAGGTAACAATTGACAATTGAAACTATGATTGTAAATTAGAAAAAATGATTTCTGATCTTCAATTTAACTTCAAAATGAGAAATCATTTTGTATAATTAAGGAAGTAATAAAATCATTTGAATAAACAGTGATTAAAAATCGTGTTTAAATAAACGATACGAATACATCGTCTTGCTTTAAATTCGATTCGCAGCAATCTAATAATGATGGTGATATGAAAATTAATAATTTACGCGGAGCGAGATACAGATTTCTGCGGGTTAATGTAATAATTTGAAATGTATGTCGAGAAACGAAAATTGTCTTGCAAGTTTATCAAAAATTAAGATTGGGAGTGACATCATTCGTGAAAATTACGGTCAAAATATCGTTATCGTGCAATTACCGCAAAATAATTCTGCTCGAAACGGAGCATCGTTAATTACATTTCAAAACATGTATTAGGATAGAAAATCTGCCGGAGCATTAATTACTACAATTTTGGTTCCTTCGCAACTATGGTCTGACAGATCTTAACAAATTCGAAAAAATATAAAATATTGATTTCCAGTTGCTGTTACAATTTTGGTTGTCCCAGAATTGTGATTTGAAAACTTTTTAATTTAGTTTAAACTCAAAGTATTGCAAAGTATTACGATAAAAATTTATTTTAAATTTCTGTCTTATGAGGAAGATAGTAATGGGAAATAAAAATAATGAAATATTAACTAACCGTGACAGTTGCTTTTGTTTTTGGAATTTCCATATTCTTTATAGAACTCTACTATAAAAAGGGAACAGTTTGGTGAATTTTTCATTGACCTGTGAAATTTCGGTGATGCTAAAAATAACAGAACATCTAATCAGCTGATTATTAGTTTGTATACAACATACAAGTCAGCTATAGTTTGCCGCTGCGAGGTGTCAATACGTCGATGCAAAACAATACGGTATCATAATCTTGTCATTGATAAGCTGACATAGGTGTGCGAGTGTTGTAAAAATGGAGCTTGAGAGATTTGTATTATACTTCCTTCCGCACGATTTTCTCAGATTTAGAATATGAAAACCGAACATAAAATTATCAAAAATTATCGATAAAAATCTAGTTATTTGCAGATAACGCAATAATAATTTTTATTTCTGATTCGATTTATGCCGAGTGAAGTTTATTTACTGTGCATCGTTCCAACGTGAAAAGTATCAACCGAATTTGGCGGCTTCGAGTAATTTGTTTATTTCGAACGTACCATTGATCATTGACGCGGACTCTTGAACTCGTTTTCATTTTCGCGCAAATGAACGCATACATCGCGAGAAGACTACATTTTTCTCCCCACATAATTAGACGCGAAGTAAAAGAGGAAAAGGCCGCTGCTGACCCGAATTCCTATTTCGGGTGAAAAGCGAAGTCGATGTCGCTGTTTCAAAATTTTGTCATTTAAAAATAAGCATTACCGAGACCGACCGCTAACGCGATTTTCATTACTTTTACTCGGCGATGATCGTTTGCCACCTCAGACCTTCCAGCAATTATGAATCAGGCGACTGTAAGGCAGGCAATGAGTCACGTGGCTAATAGAAATTTAAATAATATTCTTTTATCGAAAGTTACCCATCATTATCGCAAAATAACACACGACATTTCGACAGAAAGTATTTTTATGCAAACCTGCAAGAAATACTTTTCAACGATACAATTATATAAAATTCTGTCTCATCATTAAAATTAATTATTCACATTCCTCTGTTTATACGGCACAAAAATTCTAAATAGAAGAATCAAAAAATTCCTTTGTTGCTTGAAAAATTCTGACTTTGTCGCATCAGAAGCGCGCTCAGCCGTTTCAACGTACACTCGGCGTTGGGCATTTATTAAATAAGAGCGGCAATTATTTTTATGTAACGGTGATTAAAAATCGGCTGTTGTTCGGAGAGCGATGCGATAAATTCAGTAATTAACCGGCGAAAGGGGTCAAGTTCCTCGGCTATTTGCTCGGCGAGGAGTTTGAATGGGGACCAGATAAAAAGAAAGCGATCGATAAAAATAACGGCGAAATGGTTCAGTGGGGTACGAAATCGAAAAACCAATAATACTGATTGCAGAAAATTATAAGAGGAGCACGGATCAATGACGCCCGTCCGGGACGCCCGGGAAGCTGTAGGCTAGCAACAACTTCACGTTGTAGGGAAGAGAGAGAGAGAGTTGTTTATATCGAACGATTTAGGACACTTTGTAATGTACGTCGCGCACAAGCGAAGGGTTCGATCACGTTCGATCGGTTGACGAATAAGAGAAACTCGACAATCTTCTGTATAAAATTATGTTTCTTCAGGAAATCAATACCTACGTCCCATCTTACGACGTTTAACACTGGGTCTACGGGACCCGTCAAAATGACGGGTTCTAATATTTTTCATTTAGAATCATTAAGATTCTAAGGACGCAAACATGAGCGATTATTTGGCAAATTTATTTCTTTCGCTATACATTATTTTTAACCCTAGAGTGGCCGCGCGAATTTTCGTAACGCCAGTGGTCCTGATGCATTGTTTTTAATTCAGAAGGAATAGAAGTACAATAATGGAAATTATTACATATAAATAAAGTCGGTCTGTGAGATCACTCTAGAGTTAAAATATTGCTAAAAATGTGGATAGCACGTTCTTGTTACTTTTATAAAGCAACGCAAAATAGTCACTTTTAGTAAAACCTTTGCTTTCCCACAAAAAAATCTCTCGAATGTAGAACTACGTAGAGCGACTAAAAATAAATTTTTTCCAAGTACGGTTCCAAGGATCAAAGGAGTGAATCATTCCGATGTAATTACGCTCGATAACCCAATTCCTTAATCAACGAAATCAGAAAATATGTCGTGTTCAAAAACAGCAGAAAATACTACAGCAAAGTAAGAAATAATGAAATGTTAAAAAAGTGTGTTTCGCACTAAAACATAGTGGAAAAAATTGATAAAACGCACGTGTTCAAAGAAGCGTGCGTTACACAACAGTAGAGTACACGATACGTGTACACAATAATAGAGAAAAAGAAAAAAAAACAAAAGAATTGTGTGAAAGGAAGTAAACGTATTTCACTTAAAAAAGAAATAAACGTGAAGACCTGTAAGAAAAGAAATAGAGGAAGTACGTTATTTTGAATGTTTAATTAATTTAGTATTTTAGTGTAAGTATTCTAGTGACGAGTGTGCCGCTGCGAAATAGTATGTCGGACACACACACAATGCGCTCGTTCCGTTCTCCTCGAGACAGGTTGAGGAACTTCCGGAGTCTACGAAATAGATGTCCGCGATAGTTTTATCTAATGCACACAGGCTTCTGGTACATTGAATTCACTGGCGACACGTGTTCGAATGACAGTAGCGTCTCTTCGCCAACCTGACTGTCCATGACGTTTTCCTCGACCGTATTCCGCGACGAGTTTAGACGATGACGTCACCGATGGCTAACCGGTTACGTCATGAGAACGCACGCTTAGAGGGAACCCGAAAGAAGGCTTGAAATCGTGCGATTCTTCTTGCGTTCGCCGTCCGATGAATTTCGTCGTTCTTAAAAATCTCGAAATTTTACACGAAAATTTCGATACACGCTTTTATGATCTTTAAAAAATATATTTTTTATTCACGCAATGTTTAAGTTTCTCTCTCACGCGATATGCAGTCGGGTCTTCTGCATTTTTCTTTTCAAAGAAATATTCAGAGTTAATAATAGCCTGCTCACGTGCGACGTGCATATATATATATATCGTACTCGATCGGTCAAAAGTTTAGGTGCACTTACGATATCTACAGCCTCCGCGCTGGATTAAAATACCACAGGTAGTTCATGGTTTCATGCTTTATAGATTTTGATATTTCTGCATAGTCGAGGTCACGCAATAAAACTAATTCGTGTAAAATCAATAGTATCGAATAGGTACTGCGAATAAAAATGAAATGAAAATCATTGTTGGAGAATGTAGCTTGTACGATGTCAGTAAAACGCGATAAAAATATTCTTTTTCAAGTTGCTTTGAGGCAACTCGGAAAAATTTGTTTCCAGATTCGAAAAAAGTGTTTGTACGCGAGCGATCGTCGCGAAATCGGCACGGTTTAATTAAATCTGACTGACCCGTCTCGATTGGTGCACTCTCGGCTGAATGCAGACAGAAAGTGGGATGTCTTACTTCGGAGGCTTATCTGCTGCACCGCATTTCACGAGTTTATAACCTAAACAGGGCTTTGGAAGCGGTTACTTTGCCGCGCAAAACGACGTGAAACAGACAGCTCGAAACACAATAATAATTTACACAATGGGACACAATAGTTACCACGCAACGGTCCTTGCATAATTGCAGAATGCAAAAATGTTTGTGCCATAGAAGATATTCGCCAAAAATTGTAACATATTTTTACAAATCTTTGTCGCGTGTTACTCTTTTAGTATCCATTCGATACTAGATTCTCCTGCTAGCTGTAGCCCTGTCCGGGGTCATCTCTGACCCACGCCGATATTTCACTAACTAGTAGGAGCCTATCGTTTTTTAATCATAACGAATATTAACACGTTCGCGGACGTGAATGCTTTATTCATTTAATTTTATACACCCTTAAGTTTTTGTAATTAATATACACTTGAAATTGAAATTTGTTTCTGTAATTAATATACATTTCATTTTTCATTACTAATGACAAATTACTGATTACTAATGTTGCAAGACAAATTGCCTGTATATTTTTGCAGCTCACTGAAATTTTTACTGTCCTTGAACGTGTTAAACGAGAGATATACGACTGATATATGATATATGACTGATTTTAAGGAGAAAATTTAATATTTCTTTTTTCTAATATTCATTACGTTGTTAAAGTAAGAATAATTAATATAGGCACGGTCCCCCCACAGTAATTGGTCCCTTACCGAGCTTCTGTTTCTTGCAATCGACGCAGAACTACTTTATTATACGAATAAATTTAGGTTACCTAGGACACGAAGAACGTACAGCAAGAACGCCAGTATTTAAACAAGCACAGTTATTTGTTAACAAATGACTGATTTTAAGGACAAAATTTAATATTTCCCTTTCTAATATTCATTAAGTTTTAAAAGTAAGAATAATTAATATAGGCACGGTCCCCCCCACAGTAATTGGTCCCTTACCCAGCGTCTGTTTCTTGCAATCGACGCAGAACTACTTTATTATACGAATAAATTTAGGTTACCTAGGACACGAAGAACGTACAGCAAGAACGCCAGTATTTAAACAAGCACAGTTATTTGTAACTTCGACAGAACGAACTGGACGATTAGGAAAGCGAACGTTGCCGTACGTGCCGATCGCCCGTAGGCATTTGTACACGTCGAAAACGTTTTGCTTGACCTTTCCTCAGGTGTTCTCATTTTGACCGTGCACTTTCTCGAAAAAATAAACTCTGCGTCTTCTTCCCCGCAGAATATGTAATACTTTCCGCAAAACCAAGATCGGTGACAGATTTTTTGTTTTCACAGAGAAACATAAAATAAAATGGTAGAATAATTCGGAAATACGGCATTAGACGCGAAGAAGGAATTCTGATTAATAGCGTCCACGTCGAATCGATCATGGCGGTAACGTGAAATAGGTTTACGGGGCACGCAATCGAAATTTCTTTTAATTTTTTCTCGCCGCACTGTATTAACACGTTGGCCATCATATGACCGTATACGGATGACACATTCATTTTACCGTGAGCTGCGTCATCCATATATGGGCGCTGAAACGTCATTGACGGTTTTGCAAGTAGATACATTGCGGGCGAAAAGTTTGGGCACGGTCGGTCGGCGAGAAATTAATATTTCGGAGGCGGGGGATAGATAAATCTTCTCGAGATCGGCCATTTTAATTGACACGGTCGAGGGTAAAAATTACACGCGAATCGTCCGAGAGAATTGTAGCATGTTTTATCGCATTTCGCGTACAGCGAATGATACGTTCGACTTGCACTTTTCGACGGGACTGTATTCGTGAAACAACTACGCGAGCATGGAGCGGTAAAACATTTGGTAGACACGTACAAACCAATATTTTTACACGGGGATGAGTAATTATTTAATGTTATTCTTAACCTTGTCAGGCTGTAATTGTTAAATTGATACATGTTTTACTTTAGTTGTGTCATATTTTTATTTGGCTGTTTGCGCGAGTGTCGAACTCTGTAAATATTTCTGACGAAATTTAATTTCAGCAGAAAGTATTTCTTTCATTTGACTTTTTATTTATTAGATCAATAAAACCCATGGTTGATAGCAATTGCCTCGTTTAAAACGTATCTAATAACGTCGATCATCGTTCTACCTTCGAAATAAAGATTGATGACTCCTCATTGATGTTACCTTGTCTACTAAATCATTCTGGTACACTGCGTCTCGGCGACAGGTACTGTCTGTTTCGAAACATTTATGCAAATTTGCGAGTACATAATCGTAACTTAATCGTCTTTTCGGTCGTAAACAGAGGATTACTTACGATGCTACCCAACAACACAAAAAGTGCTCTGTCTGCAGCCATTTTTTCGTCCTCCTTCGTGTTTCTACATTGTTTTGTTTCACAATTCGAAATCTTCGAGACTGGCGAATTATTTTAATTTTAAAATTTCTCAGTCCCTCTAATTTCCACATTTATTTATTAAAATGCTGAGCGCAAAGCCGATAGCGAACTACCAAGTTTATGAGGAATAAAATTTATTAACGCTTTTAATTGACGCGGCACGAAATGGTTTGTTAGAACCAGGAAATGTTAATCACATACAGTATAATGATATGCTTGAGGTTTTTGTGGTTGAGAAATATCTGTTAATGAGCAGGATGTAGGTTAGTTTTTTAGTATTAAATCTGTACGTTCACTGGGAAAGTATAATTTTCGATTCGTATTTTTACTCGATGGCAAATTGCAAATTATGACAGTGAGAAAATAAGTTAGAAGCGAAAACTAAAATTTCTGCATGCAAGGCTCTTTTCAGCATTTTTGTAAATAGTTACTGAAATAAAATTTGCTCCCGGATTTATTTGTCAATGGTAATGAGAGTACACAGAAGGCTCCCAGAGACTTTTGCATAAACTTTATCAGTGACTGAAAGTAACACTAAAAATAACGAAAAATCAGAGAAGACTTATTAAACAGCTTTGACCGGAGCAAATGGCTGAAGTCGGTGATCGCTCGAATATTTTTCGGTACCAAGCGATAAACGTTTCGACGAATTATTCACACCGAAAGAATGCTTCGACGCAAGCTATACGACCATAAGCTGCGTTAACAGATAGCGAGAGTCCCACCGAAGGTGTTGCACCTCACGCCATTCGAACTCTGCGTTATTTGAGCTCGTATTTTGTTTATTCAGCTTCACGGTACAATAATTGTGCGTTCACGAATTTCGATTCCGCGCGAAGAGCCGCGTTGCTCCACAAAACCATAGAAATTATATAAGCGGAAAATTGTAGACTCCTGCAACTTCGGAAAAAAAAATCTTAAAACAGAACTACTTTGCAGGATTTTTTTCATCCATTCCTTGTCAATTTCTCTAAAAATTATGCGATATTTAGTGTCACGATTTTATTAAACTTTAAACGAAAAGTGTGCTGCAGGTATTAGAACGATTCGAGATAGACCACGGTCAGATTTGTATTTGACTAACATTTATATGTGTGTGTAGGGGTCTAATGTGTATCTAATACGCGTATTGAATGTGTGCGTCTAAAATGTATGTCAAGTTTGCTTAGGAAAGAGCATTGTCGCTTCGTTGTTTTATAACTTGTGCCTCGAGTTATTCTCTTGGCAATGGTTTTCATTTGTAATTTGCAATTTGATTAAAGCGCTATAGGAACGCGTGAACAAATTTTTCGAACTCCGTACACAGTCGTGTTTGTAGAACTGCAAATACCTCAGATTTTTCCCACGGTTCTGTAACGAAAAAGAGGTTTGAAAAAAATTCCAGGGGTTGTTTGAAAGTGGCGGAATCACCGTTTGAAATTAGCACGGGCTGAATATTTTAACAATTTTTTACAGGAGATGTAAAACGTTCCGGTTATAATTCGGTATCCTGTTTAATTCCACGGTGTGTTTAAAGCTGAAATGAATTTTAGCACCGTCGAAAGTGATTGTTTTATTTTACATGCGCTTCTAAATTGGCATGCAAATACCGCTCCGCCACTTGGCCGATCAGTAGGAAATGCATTGTTAGCTTATAGCTTTCGGATTAGCACAGTATGAATTATTTAGTCGTTCGATCGCCTCGAACATGCAGGATAATTCGCGTCGAATCGCTGATGCGATTGCGCGTTTCGAAAGTTTCGGGTAGCATGAACAACAAATTCGTTACGCGCGCGGTGCACGCTGCTCGAAGACGGGGAGAAGTCTTGTCGGGAAAACGATTACTCTGATGCGTCAAGGTTGTACCAAGGTCATTGCAATTTCGTTAAATCGACCACTCCATCTCTGATTTCACGGGGTGACAGTGTCTAAGAAGAACACGTCGCTGCAAATGATGTTTCACTTTTGCTGCAAAATTCCCCGAGTTGAACACCGCGCAACAACGATTTTTATTTTATTTTACAACACTTATTATTCTCCTTTCTCGACTTTATATAATCATTCGAACTCGTTGACAAGAGATCAGAATCTAAACGGGACGTCAGTACCTCTGGGTCAAAATCGACCCGACTCCTATCCGCAGGTTGACTCCCGAGATCGGAAGTTTCGAAAGAGAATAAAAAGATGTAGCTTTCGATTGAATAATATTTTTTCTTTCGCAGTGTCGATTAATATAGTTCATTTAATTGGTAAAAGTTGGAATGTAGGGGCGAGGGGTTGATTGCAATGGTGGACAGGTATGACAGTAATGGAGAGGACAGGAGAAGGATTTGAAGAATTAGGAAAAATTGTTCATCGTTCTCGAACGTACAAACATAACCCTACTTCGAATGGTCGGCGCGTAATGGCTGATCGGCGAGCATCGTCTTTAAAGGATGAGGCAAAGAGGGGAATACGGTCTACAGGTGAAGAGTGGGGGTGGGTGGGGGGCGTGAAAAAGCAAATTCATGCACCGTCTCTCGTCGACTGAACCCGTGCACCTGAAAATCCACTCTGCACGTAAAAACTCTAAAATGTACTGTACCGCTTTGTTTTATCAAAATACGGATAGTTTGAAAATTTTAGAACATCCCCTGATCTCTCAGGACACCGGCAACCTAACATATTACATTTCAAATTTCGTTGCAAATATGATTGGACTGCGGATTGCATGGCGAAAATAAAATGGCGAAATATAATACTCAATTGGCCCAATGTAAGACATTAGAAGAGTTATATGACGTTATTATATTATTCTAGGCTTACTAAAATTATTGAAAGAAAGAAAATTCAAAAAAGAAACACAGCTTAATCCGACCGGCACATTTTTACCTCACGAATGACTTTGAACACAGCATAGTGTTAAGTATAGTAGTGCCTATAGTAAAATACTCGTTAGCAATGCTTTCACACCTTACAGTTGTTGCACAACTCGGAGCAGACTATACTGTATTTGTATATATATATTAGGCTTCACATTTTAACACGTTGACTGCCATGTCACTCGTATGTGGGTGACGTAATTATTCGTCCAGGTTTTACAATTAATTTTTACGTTAATGTATTCACTGTACCAAATTCAATTGGGATCTGTAAAATGCAAGAAGGTTGGAGGACTACTCGATATCATATATTCAATTTTTTCCAATTTTTATTTCATTAAATAACATTTTGATTTTATGGAATTTTTGAGGTTTCCAGTTTGGCAGTCAAAGTGTTAAAAACTTGGGGAGAACATGTAAACGGCCTAGTATCAGTGTATCGTAATTATTTATAACACAGCCTTAAATGTCAGCAGAGTGCAACACGCGGATATAAAGTAGGAAGTCCATTAAAGGTCTGTGGTCCGAAATATCGGGTGTATAGGTCAGAGGCCGAATTGTACGTTCTCCCTCTCCCTATTTTTACACTTTTTATCATCCGTGATTATTAATCTCTCATTACCAAATTGGTGATCCGTCATTTAAACGCTAGAACTCCCTGAATTAATATCTGGGGACGTGGTCTTCTAGATTAACATCTAGGGACTTGGACTTTTAGATTAATATCTGGGGACTTCTCG
>CM052140.1:15459193-15514626 GCA_028454255.1 Halictus ligatus
AGTGCATTAAAATTAAAAGCTTGAGACTTCGTCCTGGGGGTCGAGAGACCGATAAAATTTACACAAAAAGACAGAAACACCTCTTAGACGTGACAGTTTGGGATTCCGTTGTATAAACTAATTTTTTCTCGCTCGGGTTTACGGCTTGTCGATTCAGGTGGCCATTCCGCGACACCCTTGTTGACATTTGATAAGGCACGCCGGTATTTGCCGATAATGGCTAATTGATTTCCCGTAAAAACGCTGACGCTCCCGCACCGATTTGCCGTTGCAGATTCGACGGACATCGTCGACTGCAAGCTGAAGCTGATTCTGGGTTTACTATGGACCCTAATCCTGCACTACTGCATCTCACTGCCCATGCTCGAGGAGGAGGACTTCGAGTCGGACAAGCCGGTGGCACCGAACGCGAGACTGATGCGATGGATCCAGTCTAAGATTCCCGATTTGCCGATCAATAATTTCACGTCGAACTGGAAAGATGGACGAACCATCGGCGCCCTCGTGGACGCTGTTGCGCCCGGTCTCTGCCCGGAGTGGAAAGATTGGAACCCGAACAACGCTTTGCAAAACACGTCGGCTGCGATGGACTTGGCTGACAATTGGCTGAACATACCGCAGGTAACGAAACAACTAAATTATTTACAAATTTTCCATGGTTTCCGGGGGGAACATACTCTATTTTAATCTGCTCCTTGTCGCGTTGTTGTCTCGTCGAGATATACGGGTCACCTTCAACCCTTTAAATGGACCGCTCAATATTTTTTCTCGAACTCGGCCGGAGCATCGAATTCTGCGAGTATATTCGCGAACTTATTTCATTTTCTGAGCGTTGAAAACTGAAGTTTACTGCGAGCCATAAAACCGAAGGTGACCCTCGGATCTTGATAAAAAAGGCAAAGTAACAGGAAACGGATTACGACACTGCCGTGGCCCGCCGGGAACCATGCTACATTTGTTTGAACAATTTTTTGACTCACCCTTTGCATCTATTTGCCGAGAATAATCTGTGCAAAATTCGAGTTCGAGAGAGCGCGAAACGAAGTACAGTAATTGTTTATTGTTTGACGAGAGCATTTTATAGAGATTCGTCATAAAATATTAAACGTTGATCTCACCCACAATTTTGTTGCAGCTCATTAAACCCGAGGAGATGATCAGCCCCAACATAGACGAATTGTCGATGATGACTTATTTGTCGCAATATCCTCATGCCAAATTAAAAGAAGGAGCCCCGTTGAAGCAGCGAACAGGTCCAGAAAGGTATAGCATACACCGAGCCACTTGCACTAACTGAATTTGCTTCGTCTCGGTTTGATTGAACTAATTAGTTAATAGAAAACCCTGAGCTCCGGTCACGTGATTATCCAATATTAAAGTTACCGTCTGACACGAAAGTTCGAAGTGGTCGAACGTCTCGAGAAGTGTGATACACGTTATGCTAGTATTAGAATGCAATTAACAAACCGAGACAAGAAGCGATGTATTGATAAACGTTTTCCTCTAGGGTCAAAGTTTACGGACCCGGTATCGAGCCGAACGGCCCGGTCGCAGATGCGCGTAACAATTTCATAGTGGAAACTTATTCGCCGGGCAAAGTCGACGTTGTGGTGGAGGATCCAAAAGGAAACAGGATACCGGTAAGCATAAGTCTTTGCGAGAATATGATATCGCTTCTCTTGGCATAATTGCTCGACTAATTCTTGTACATCTCAACACACAAAGGAACATTTGCAAAATATCTACCGACAGGTAATCTGCCTAACATTTTTAACCCTCCTTCGAACCTTTGAGAATGATATTCCCTCCCCCAAAAAAGTGTCATTTTATGTGGTCATTTCCGGAAGTTATGCTATTTCCGAAAAAAAGTATCATTGGATGTGTGTCGTCTGCTAATATTGATTGAAACCACCCCTGACCTGCACAAACCAAATTTTATCCCAATTCCTACATTGTACACTTTATACACATTTCTATACATTATACACACAAGATTGTACAGTGAGTGATTAAATTATTAGAGTGACGGAGAAGTATCCGATATTGTTGCTGAAATTACATTTTCAATTGATAAACGTGGATAGACCGTAAAAAGAAATAATAGTAATATTTGGTGTAGCTATGGTTCAACTTAAGGTACAAATTAGTACAAATGGCTGTAATAACTTGATCACTCGCTATAGCCAACCGATTCTAGACACCTCGGATGTTAATGTATTTTCCTTTTGGCAGGTGGAAACTATTCCCGATGGAAAACTTAAAAACTCTGTCTCATATGTTCCAAAAGCTCAAGGACCGCACAAAGTGAAGATATATGTCGATGGCAAAGAGTGTGCTAACAGTCCCCACACAGTAAATGTGGGAACACAGTCCGGAGACGCTACCAAAGTTACAGCTCTTGGGCCTGGCTTGCTACCGGACGGTGTCGCAACTGGCAAACCAACCTATTTCGAAATATTCACGAAAAACGCTGGACACGGAGTGCCACAAGTCGCGGTAAAGGATCCCCAGGTAATACAATTTACCTGTTCGACCCAATTGGAGCACAACGGAACACAAATATTACTTTTGCAGCGAGTTCATGCCATTCAAGCAGCTTACCAGTCGTACTTTATGTACAACAATATGTACAAACGTAGACAAACGTACACAAATGTCCACAAACATACATAAATGTCAACAAACATACACAAATGTCCTCAAACATAGACAGATGTCCACAAGCATACACAAATGTTTACTTTAATACACAACTGTCTTTAAAAATACACAAATGTCCACTGTAATACACAACTGTCCCCAAAAATACACAAATGTCCAGAAACATACACAAATGTCCACAATAATACACAACTGTTCTCAAACATACACAAAAATGTCCACAATAATACACAACTGTTCTCAAACATACGCAAAAATGTCCACAGTAATACACAACTGTCCTCAAAAATACACAACTGTCCTCAAACATACACAAATGTCCACAAACATACACAAATGTCCACAATAATATACAACTGTTCTCAAATATACACAAACATGTCCACAATAATACACAACTGCCCTCAAACATACACAAATGACCACAAACATACACAAATGTCCACAAACATAGACAAATGTTTACAAGCATACACAAATGTTCACTTTAATACACAACTGTCCTTAAAAATACACAAATATCCACAGTAATACACAAATGTCCACATACATTTACAAATATACACAAACGTACGCCTATAAACACAAGATTGACGCAGAAATACACGAGATACGCACTTTATTAGATAAGTACACACAACTGTACACAATTTGTACAAACACAGTAAAGTCTCGATCCAAGCCTCACCCTAGGGTCCCTGCTGTGACATAGATCGTGTAGGTCCGTTCGACTTAGATCAGGACTTCGTTGTACACGCAAATATACAGAAACACAATGTAATACATAAAACATCGTTGTGTGTACAGCCAGCTAGAGTCACCAACTGACACAAAACATTGTTTTCTAGGGATCACTGTCAACTGTGCCTACAAAATTACTTCGTCCCTCGCCGGACTCGTGGAGATGCGATTACACGCCGCTCTCGCCAGGTTTGCATTCGGTGAACATAGCGTTCGCCGGTAAGCCGATACCCGGAAGTCCTTATCCCGTGAACGTGGCTCCGGTGACCGACAGCAAGAAGTGGAGAGCTTATGGCCGCGGAGTTCTGCCGAACGGCGTGCGCGTCAAGGACAACGCGGACTTCACTATCGTCACCAAGGACGCGAGCGACGAAATGCCCGGCGTTAAAGTGATCGCTCCGGGTGGCGTTAATTGTCCCGTGCAGTAAGTAATCCGCTGACGCATGGTTAACACTTTCACGTCCGCACGGTTCACAAAAATTTTAATAATAAACTCAGCTGCTTTTATTAAATGATACGTGTAACGGGATACGGGATGCAAATGGCACCGCGTTGGTGTCACCGGACATGAAAGTGTTAACATATGTTCCGCGACCAGTTTCGAATACTGTGTCACGCTGGTAAAGTAATTCCATCATTCGTAAAATTCAATAAAATAACGCGAGTAATCTGACGAAAATTCTGCAACGTTTCCAGCATCGCCAAGGTCGATCCGACGACCTACAAGTGCAACTACACCCCGGTGAAGGAGGGCCGACACATCGTGTCGGTAACTTATGGCGGCAGAGACATATACAAGTCGCCGTTCGAGGTGAACGTCGGACCGTACAAAGAGTCGGCCATCAGAGCGTTCGGGCCTGGCCTTCACGGCGGGGTGGTCGATTATCCGGCTAAATTCACGGTGAACACGAACGGCGAGACCGGCGGCCTTGGCTTCTCGATCGAAGGCCCGTCGAAAGCGAAGATCATGTGTTACGACAACGGCGACGAGACGGCGGACGTGTACTACCTGCCGACCGCCCCGGGACAATACGCTATCCACATACTATGCGAGAACGAGGATATACCGAACTCGCCGTACGTTGCCAACATTTTGCCGAAATCTGGCTTCATGCCCGACAAGGTTCGTACGTCCTGTTGTTGTCGCATGATCCGTGACGCGTCTCCCGTGTTCACCATCAGATCACGCGCGAACATTGGTTCCAGGTGAAAGTCTACGGTCCCGGAGTTCAAGCGGAGTCCATTCCCATCGACAAACCAACGACCTTCACGGTGGACGTGAAACAGGCTGGACAAGCACCTTTGGAGGTCGTTGTTCAGGACGTTCACGGCAAAGACGTTCCTGTTCAGCTGGAGGACACTCACGATGGAAAAATTAAGTGTCAATACACTCCCACCTCTGGGACGCAACATATCATCATGGTTAGAATAATTGAATTTTATAATTCAGGGAGTACACCCTGAGGAGCTCGAGGGTCGAAGCTTCTTCGTTCTCGATTTTTCTGCGACGCTTTCGGCAACGTGTTCCTAGAATTTTTCTGATCAAAATGAACCCAAACACGGTGTACAATTAGCGTTTCCTTGGAGCTCCGATTATCCGATTAATTAGGTTTTCTAATCTAGGGAACGTAGTACACCCTGAGGAGCTCGAGAGTCGAAGCTTCTTCGTTCTCGATTTTTCTGCGACGCTTTCGGCAACGTATTCCTCGAATTTTTCTGATCAAAATGAACCCAAGCACGGTGTTCGCTTGTCCAAGTAGCGTTTCATTGGAGCTCCGATTATCCGATTAATTAGGTTTTCTAATCTAGGGAACGTAGTACACCCTGAGGAGCTCGAGAGTCGAAGCTTCTTCGTTCTCGATTTTTCTGCGACGCTTTCGGCAACGTATTCCTCGAATTTTTCTGATCAAAATGAACCCAAGCACGGTGTTCGCTTGTCCAATTAGCGTTTCATTGGAGCTCCGATTGTCCGAACCAGAAGGCTGTTAGTAAATGATTTTTTCAAGTATTCGTGCAACCCTAACCGAAGCTAATACCGTAATGGACCCCTGACCAGGTTGACTCTGCTTGCTAAAATTATGCGATAGACGGAAGTAACGAAGTTGCGGGCCGGTTTCGATTTCACGTAATTAATAATTGAATCTCTTCCCGGCCTACGATGGTCCGCCAACAGTGGCGCTGGAGGAGTTAGGTCGATACGAGGATGAACAGTGACGTACCACGCGAGAATAGCAATCTGGGGTCCTTGCAATGTTTTTGGTGAAAATTCACTGAGATTATGAAAATACTTTCACAGAAAATGACGGAATATATTTCTATATTCAAACATTTATTTTATAGTAAGAGTAGCGGAAAATCAAAATATATTCAATGTTATCATTTTTATAAGGAGACCCCAGTTACTTATAGTGTTTGGCGTAAGTTAAAGTTATCTTGTAATGACTAATTGTCTATTAAAGTTAACTTGTAAGTTACTTATAGTGTTTCATGTTAGGTTTAGCATTACAATTCAGAAGGTTCATACATTAGTCTGAGAAAGTAAAAATTCTTAATTAAAGAAAAGTCTCCAATCTATAGAGCTATTTAAAATTCTGGTGATAAATTACAAGAATATGGACACGTTATTTTCTTTTCAACCATTTCCTTGGAAATGTGTAAACATTTTGTTCAGTTGTCTACTGATCACTGTTACCCTCTAATTTTAATCATACGGTTTTATCTAGGTAAATTACGGTGGCGTGGCAATAAAGGAATCCCCGTTCAGGGTGAAGGTGGAGACGCCATTGAATCCTGCTCTGGTGTCAGCGTACGGTCCTGGTTTAGAGAAGGGGTTGAAGTCGAACACGCTGGTGCACTTCGACATCGACTGCCGGAAGGCCGGGCCGGGTGACCTTGGCGTCAACATCGCAAATGCCGAAGGGAAGGATATTCTGTTCTCCTTGAAGGAGAAAGAAGATGGCATCTACACCGTCCACTATTCGGTTAACCAGCCGGGAAATTACTTCATAAACTTGAACTATGGTGGACTGAACGTACCCTACTGTCCCATAAAAGTCACTGCACAACCGCACGTCGACGTCTCGAAGATCAAAGTTGACGGCCTTGCACGAAGTGAGTACATGTGCTATGCTTTCATCTGCCAATTATCTACTAAATATTTCAATTCACGATTTATCCTTGCGGAGATAAACGGACCAAGTATTTTTAGACCTTCAGGGTGATTCTCGAAAAGATTTTATCGTGCCAAGAATTTTTTAAAGTAGAAACTACAGGCATCCGATTAATGGCATTTAGCACGCATCTTAATTCAAAGGTTACAATTTCTCGCTTTCGTCGGTTTGGCATGGAGCGATGAACATTGTTTACAGTCGCGCATGAACACTCGAGACACTGTTCTCACTGTCAGCGTAAATGTCTAACAATGTCGGAAGCTCTCAGACACAATATGCCCGTTAATCCCGAAAGACAGGTCTCGAAATAGGTGTGAATAAAATGGCGTTGTGTGACGCGTAACGAGGTGCCAAGAGATGGAATCTGAGTCTCATATAAGCCCACTGTAATTATGCACTTCGTATTGTTATTCATTCTATATAAATAAGAGGTTGTTAAACTTTACTTCAGGAAACCGGAAATTTTTAACTTTCTGCAATGAAATCTAGATTTCGGCGAGGAAGTGTCGAAAATCCAAGTTTTAATGTCAGGAATTCACTGGTTCAAAAGTAATGCTTGCTTCAAATTGATTTTGACAGTCAAGCGCATCTTTGCATACGCATAACTCGTGAAGTACCGATCTCCTAGCACTAAACCTTGGATTCACAAAAGTAATGCTTGCTTCAAATTCAAAAAAGTGTCGAAAATCCAAGTTTTAACGTCAGCAATTCACTGGTTCAAAAGTAATGCTTGCTTCAAATTGATTTTGACAGTCAAGTGCATCTTTGCATACTCATAACTCGTGAAGTACCGATCTCCTAGTACTAAACCTTGGATTCACAAAAGTAATGCTGGCTTCAAATTCAAAAAAGTGTCGAAAATCCAAGTTTTAACGTCAGGAATTCACTGGTTCAAAAGTAATGCTTGCTTCAAATTGATTTCGACAGTCAAGTGCATCTTTGCATACGCATAACTCGTGAAGTATCGATCTCCTAGCACTAAACCTTGGATTTTTTGTATTTCCTCCCCTAAATCTGCAGGTTTACATTAGAAAACGTTAGAAACTTCTGGTTTTCCGAAGTGAAGTTTAGCCAAGTGAGATTGTACGTGCTCGTAACCAGTATAGGTAACGAGCTGTCTAGAAGATGCCAGCATGTCGAGGCCTAGTCAGAATATTTTCGAATTCGGAGGGTTGAAAAGAGAAATAGGGGAGAGGAGATTCGTCGCAGTGGAGTAGGCTAGTTCGGTGGTAGCGACCACGGTGAAAGAATTCATTGAATCATTGGATCATTGAATAAAACCATGCTGCAGCGGCGCCGGTGAACAGCTTGCAGCAGTTCCACGTGATAACTCAGGACGCGGGAACGGCGGCGGACTTTCAAGTGGCGATCACGGCCCCTTCCGGGAATCGCATAAAGGCCCACGTGTTGCCGACCCACGACGGTTACCTGGTGAACTTCACGCCGACGGAGCTCGGCGAGTATCTTCTCGGCATCACGTTCGGCGGCGAGTCGATATCGAATCAACCGTACCGGTTGACCTGCGTCCACGGCTCCGACCCCGGGAAAGTCCGAGCCTCGGGTCAAGGGTTGTCCCGCGGCATAGTGAACAAACCCGCCGAGTTCGTGATCGACACTCGCGGCGCCGGACAGGGCGGCCTCGGCGTGACGGTCGAGGGCCCGTGCGAGGCTGCCATAAACTGTCGCGACAACGGCGACGGCACCTGCTCGGTCGCCTACCTGCCGACCGAGATCGGCGATTATGGCATCAATATCACGTTCAACGAGAAACACATCCCCGGATCCCCGTTTCAGGCGATCGTCGCCAAGGACGCCGATCTCTCCAAGATCAAAGTTACCGGGAACGGCATCCAACCGCATGGTACTCTATCGTATGCGTTGTGTGATGTTTGCTATTGTTTGACGGTTTTCAAGTGGTTTTCGATGTTCCGATCATGTGTCGCGGTATTCATGACATTTGGACGGGATATATGCAGAAGACATACGTTTCTATGACGTTTTATTAATTTTATCGTTCGTGTAAATTCAACAGTGAATTTTCTGTAACGCTTTCTGTTGACTCTTCGCGCTCGAATGGCGACTGTATGGCGCCATTAAAAATTGCTGAAATATTTTTGGCATTATTAAGTATGTTTGCACTTAATGAACGACCGAACACTTCAGCATCGTTCAATTAAATTGCGACATTTTCGTATGTATTACATGAAAAGAAAATGTATAGAAATAAAATATTCTAGGTCGGAAGAAGTGTTTTGTTTTGGGGTTGAAATAGCTTCGAGTGCAAAGGGTTAATATCGAACAATGTTTTGAAAATTTACATTATGCGAGATCATCCAAGACGTCTCTGAAGGGATTAATCCTCTGCACTCGGCGCCATTTTCAATCTAAAACTAAATTTTTCTTTCGTCTTACAATATTTTCATTTTATTCGTACGAAACTGATCCGATTTCTACATATAATATTTAAATGTTTGGTGATCTATTACATACAAATTTTCTTTGAAATAATGCCACAACAATTTCCAGTGGTGCTTCAGGGTCACCACTCGAGTGCAAAGGGTTAATTAAAGCATACGCTTTTGCGTATCACAATGGCAAAGAAATGATTGAATTAATTTTCGAAGGTCCATTTCCAGAGGAATTGAAAATTTTCTAGAAATGCAATCGTTAGAGATATATGTATATACCGTCCAAATTTTTTATTACAACGTACGCACGTTGTTTAAACACCGTAGGTATCTCGTAAATTATTTGGAGATTCTAGTACAAATGATGTCTGCAAAGTTTGTCCTTGAGAGACCGTGTTGAATACTTCAATGCAGTCGAGATATCTACGCGAAGTGCACGTAATTGCATGAACATGATATGTTCCTTACACGTTAGTTTTTGGCTTTGAGAAATGAAATGAAATCGGTTCCGGTGCGAGGAAATACGAATTTTTGCGGAAGGAAACGAATTCTCGCCTGCAGCGTCGCGTGCGATGAAGTAATAATTATTACTGAAAAGTACTAACATTTCGTGAAATACTCCAATTTTTATTCGATACCATGTGGGTATACTTTTTGAAAGTTTCGCGAAAAGGATCTAGCCGGAATGTGTACGTGTTTCACAAAATTTACAGTGTAAGTGTGTTCAGAGAATTAATGTCGACCAATTAAGAGCGAAGTGACGTTTCGCTAACGTCGGTGATGTTGACATTTATGTTGGTAGATGTAGAGATACGATACCATTTTTCTGTGACCTTTCGTTTAATTTTGACCCCTTTGATTTTTTATTATTTATTTCTCAGCATGTAGAATTCGCAGGAGTCCGAGGTTCGAAATGTCTAATTTATTCTATATTAATTATTCTGACTTTCTTTCGGATATAGAGCTAAACATTGAAATTTTTATTGTTTCAACCCGTTGTTCATACCTTTATTCCATCTTACGTAGCCATTTTAACGCCCCACCAATTTTTAATAACCGTCACTGCATGCAAATAGAAAATCGATGAACGAATGATTTAGTCAATGTTTAGAAGTAAAAGAACATTGTACCTCTTTGTTCCTACACTATACTGTTTCACAAGGAATTCAATCACGGCTATCCAAAACGATTCTCTGATAAATTAGGTGAATTCTACAGATAATGACAATACGAATGTTTTTCAGAATTTTTCTAACCGAGTAATGAAAATGTTACACACGAATTGTACAAGTAAGAGTATTTCTTAAACGACAGAATTAGTGACATCAAATTGTTTGTATCCGCGAAAGCTAAAGATTGGGTTAACAATTTCATACGAATCGACTTATTGTTAGTTGTTCGACGCGTTATTAAACAAGAAACATGGATCCTCCGATATCTCTCGCAGATTATAGCAATCCTTTACCGCTGATTGACACAGAGTGCTTGAAGCTTTCCTGGAAGCTGCGTTACATTACAAGCTAGAAGATCAATGATTCACAGATCATTCGCTGTCGTATCGTCATGCTGACATGATTGGCGTGTATGTACACTAACCGCGAGCCGCTCGCGAACGGTTAACGACGATATCGAAGATCATCGGACCCGGATGATCTCATGATTAATCCTACAACTTGATTTCCCCTTCATTCAGGATGATGACCCTGTAAACAAATGACTTATTCAATTCTAAGTCGTCTCCCATTCATTCAGTCCTACACATAAACTATTTGCCCCAACAACGAAGAAAAGACAACTATAATTGCAACTGGACTGCGAATCTTTATGCGAAATAAAAATGTCGAAACTATTCGAAATTAAATAATTTCGACACGCGGAGAATGATGATCAGTTTAGTGTCATAAAATTTGCAGTCCATTTGAAACGGATCAAACTCGAATTCAAGTATGATGAATTCACCGAGAAATCTACAAAACGTTACAAATTCGAATAAAAATATTTTTATTCTGAACGTAATGTTGCAATCGTAACTGTAGTTGTCGATACATACAGTTATGTAAACTGTCACTTGCTAGTGAACTGCTAAGACATTGTTTGCTTTGTTTGAACTACTGTGTGTCACTGAATGAGTTAACATATAACATTAAACAATCTCGTAGACAATCGAACACAGGACCCACCTAAAACTCACCGTCGATTAAGCGTGAAAATGATTGAACGAGTTTCATGTTTAATCAAGAAAAGCAGTACAGTGAATTCTCGATATATGTCAACATACATATCGCGTATCGTGCAGGAAACATACCCGTGTTATGTTTACACTTCTCGGCGTCACAGTCCTCTCGAGTTTCACGGGCTATACCCCGCGGTAGTGGGGATAATTCCGCGACGCTTATCCTCCAGGCGTTGGCGACATACAAAGAGAAATCGCTGCACATGTTTTTCGTTCTACACGTTTCTAATCTAGACCCACGCGTAAAAGCAAATCGAAATGACATTGTTGTTTTTGCGAATTCCAGGAGTGTACGTGAACCAACCGGCAGAATTCACGATCGACACGCGAGGAATTCCAAAGTCGGAGAACGATGGCAAGAAGGTTTCCTATGTGATCAAATATCCGAGCGGGGACGAGACGCAAACCGTCGTCACCCCGCAAGAAGATGGCACCTATTACGTCAGCTACGTACCGTTCGAGGAAGGATGCCATATAATAGACATACTGTACGACAATATTCCCATTCCTGGCTCGCCGTTCTCGGTCAACGTCGAACGCATGAGCGACCCCAGAAAGTGCAAAGCGTATGGACCGGGCTTGAAGGAGGGATTCGTGAACAAATCGAACACGTTCACCGTGGAAACGAAAGGTGAGTTCGTTCAAACTAACCCTCCAATAAATATCCAATCAATATGTCCAATTTTATTGCGATATAAGACGGCTCTTCTTCTTGATCCATCGCCTTATATCGAAAGAAAATGATTAATCCCTTCTTCGCTTGCAGACGCAGGGAACAGCGGCCTGGCGCTGTCGATGGAGGGCACCGGCGAGGTGAAGATGACGTGCAAGGACAATTACGATGGCTCGTGCAGCGTCGAATACGTTCCGACCGAACCAGGCGACTACGAGTGTTCCATCAAGTTCGCGGACCAACACATTCCCGGCTCGCCCTTCCAAATCCTGGTCTTGAACGAGCTCGAAGCGAACAACGTCACCGCTTATGGCAGCGGACTGGAGGCCGTGCGAGAGAACGTGCTGGCGAAGTTCATGGTCGACACCTCGGTGTGCAGTCCGGCGCAGTTGGACATCACGTTGAAGACGGACAAGGGACAGGTGCAGAAGCCGGTGATCAAAAGCCACGGGGACGGTCTGTACGAGGTGACATATCAACCGCCGCCTATGGGAAGCAATTTGCAAGTCGGCGTGACGTACGACGGGAAGAATATACCCGGAAGCCCGTTCAAGCCAAAGATACTGCCCACCGTGGAGCCCAGCAAAGTTGTCCTCTCCGGACCTGGAGTTTCCTCCATTTGCACGGCATCATTCCCCGTTGATTTTGTCGTGGACACTTCGAAGGCTGGCTACGGGGACCTTGAAGTTCAAGTTCTGGTACGTGGTCGAGGATTTTATATGTTATCGTCGGGGGATGAAAGTATTGGCAATATTAATACCAGGGAATAACTGTGACGGAAAGTATCTTTGGGAAAGCTCTTTCAAATATTATCGGGGACCAAAAGCGACACTTATACCAAACGTTATTGTGAAAGCATTCTCTTTCAATGTTATCAGGATTTCAATACTGTCGGGGAACAAAAGAGAGTTATTCTAAATATTTTTGTGGAAGCAATCTCCCAGTATTGTCAGGGACCAAAAGTGACACTTATCCCGAACGGTATTTTGAGAGCAATCTCTTTCAATATTATCAGGGAACGAAAGAGAGTTATTCCAAATATTTTTGTGAAAGAAATCGCAATATTATTACCAGGGACCAACAGTGACAGTTATCCCAAATGTTTTTACAAAGGCAATCTCTTTCAATATTGTCAGGGAACAAAAATGAGTTATTCCAAATATTTTTGTGAAAAAAATCGCAATATTATTACCAGGAGCCAACAGTGACAGTTATCCCAAATGTTTTTACAAAAGCAATCTCTTTCAATATTATCAGGGACCAAAAGTGACACTTATCCCAACGTTTTTGTGAGAGCAATCTCTTTCAATATTATCGGGGGACAAAAATGAGTTATTCGAAACATTTTTGTGAAAGCAATCGCAATATTATTACCGGGGACCAACAGTGACAGTTATCCCAAATGTTTTTACAAAGGCAATCTCTTTCAATATTGTCAGGGAACAAAAATGAGTTATTCCAAATATTTTTGTGAAAAAAATCGCAATATTATTACCAGGAGCCAACAGTGACAGTGTCCCAAATGTTTTTACAAAAGCAATCTCTTTCAATATTATCAGGGACCAAAAGTGACACTTATCCCAACGTTTTTGTGAGAGCAATCTCTTTCAATATTATCGGGGGACAAAAATGAGTTATTCGAAACATTTTTGTGAAAGCAATCGCAATATTATTACCGGGGACCAACAGTGATAGTTATCCCAAATGTTTTTACAAAAGCAATCTCTTTCAATATTGTCAGGGAACGAAGATGGCAGTCATTCTACACATTTTTGTGAAAGCAATCTCTTTCAATATTATCAGGAACCAAAAGGGACAGTTATCCCAAATATCTTTACGAAAGCAATATCTTTCAAATATCATCAGGGGCCAAAAGTGACACTTATCCCAACGTTATTGTGAGAGCAATCTCTTTCGATATTATCAGGGAACAAAAATGAGTTGTTCTAAATATTTTTGTGAAAGCAATCGCAATATTATTACCAAGGACCAACAGTGACAGTTATCCCAAGTGTTTTTACAAAGGCGATCTCTTTCAATATTATCAGGGACCAAAAGTGACACTTATCCCAACGTTATTGTGAGAGCAATCTCTTTCAATATTAGCAGGGAACAAAAATGAGTTATTCCAAATATTTTTGTGAAAGAAATTGCAATATTATTACCAGGAGCCAACAGTGACAGTTATCCCAAATGTTTTTACAAAAGCAATCTCTTTCAATATTATCAGGGAACAAAAGTGACACTTATCCCGAACGTTATTGTGAGAGCAATCTCTTTCAATATTATCGGGGAAGAAAAGAGAGTTATTCCAAATATTTTTGTGAAAGAAATCGCAATATTATTACCAGGAGTGAACAGTGACAGTTATCCCAAATGTTTTTACGAAAGCAATCTCTTTCAATATTATCACTGGCCAAAAGTGACAGTTATTCTACACATTCTTGTAAAATCAATCTCTGAATATTATCAGGGACCAAAAGTGACAGTTATCCCAAACCACTTTTGTAAATATCATTATTACCAGAACCATTATCCAGTAAAAATGACTGGTTTCTAATTTTTTCTTTCGCAATTATTGAAATTATAAAAATGTCTTCACCAGAAAATATTTTGAATGAACTTTCTCATTGAAGCACATGTTAGAATAAAAATTATTATTATCATAGAATAGCTTTAGTCTTGTCATGATTACAAAGCAATATTCATCAGTTGCATTTATTACTGGGTTGTTCTACTGTTAGATCTCTTATGACGATCCACTTGAATTGCAGTTCTGTAGTAACGAACGACGTTTGATTTCAGGGTCCCGATCAAGTTCCACGCAAAGTGGAGATCCAGGATCTAGGGGACGGGAAATACCGTGCTAGATATTTGCCCGACGATTGCGGCCGTTACCAGATAAAAGTCCGCTACGGCGGAGTGGAGGTTCCGGACTGTCCGATTTTGGTGCAAAGCGTGTCCACGGGCAAAGCGGACGAATGCAAAATAAAAGAAGGAATACAGCACACGTTGACACAGGGCGAGGAGCAGTGCATTACAATCGATACCATGAACGCGGGCCGCGGTGCGGTGACCTGCAGAATAAAATCGACGTCTGGCAGGTAAGTGCATTTTTACTGTACAGCTTTATCGCGTGCGCTTCTGTGTTTTACGAGACGCCATTGCGTCGAGCGATCTGAAAGAGATAAGTGGACCGTATAGACAGGAAATATCCTTCGCACTTTTATTTGTATTTTCAGGGGACTTAGAAATGATCGAAGCTTATACTTTAGATTTGAATTGAGCTGATTGGTCCATAGAAAGTTCGTCACTGAAAACATTTAAAATGATTTTGACTCGTTACGTTAATGAATTGTTAAATTCTTATCGAATAAAAAAGTAATTCTTTCTTATTTAGCTTTAGAAGGGCTTTGAGGGATTTTTCAAATTCGATTCCACAGTTAACTGGTTCACAGAAACGATTTCAATGTTACTTTCTTGGTGATCTGTGGCGTATATTTATTGCACGTTTATATTTCATGAAAGTAGAAATGAGAGTTTGTATTTTAGGACGTAGCAGCGCTGCAGGGATATTTTCTTTTTAGTAGTTTGAAAAACGATTCTTTTCCCTCGCTTTCTCTCCCTCGGTTATTACTCTTCATAGATCAAGCCAGTCTAAAAATACATTCGAGAAATTCAATGGGAAGAACGAATTCTATAAATATGAGCTACAAAGTGTCGCGTCTTGAGCCGTCGTTATAAAAGAGCCCCGTATTAACAGACTCAACACCGATAAATTTTCGGATCAAAAATAAATATCGAGGCCGTGGTAAAGTTTTTAAAATAAAATGGAGCATCCTCGGTATTTGGACGGAATGTAGCAGAAGCGAGCGTAGAAAGTCGGAAAAATTCGGTTCACCACGTTTCCGCTAGAAAAGCTCGCAGACATGCAATCCGTTATCGTTCATTATTGTTCCTTCACGGGAAATTACAACTTGACTGAACATTTGGCAGCGAAACATTTCTCCACGGTATCAAGCATGCGTTCTTCAATTTCGAGATAATAAATTCGTCACTCGTTGCAGCTTGTAAATACTTGATTTGCAGATCCGACGAAAATAGTCGTGTTTGCATACCGATAATTTAATTTCAATTGACCGTGTAAACTTCACGTTCTGTGACGTATCAACCGATTTAAATAGCAATTCAAAACACCGCGGAGCCGTGATCGGACGAAAGTTATTAGATTTGTTGACAAATATTAAAGCAAGGTCGAATAATAGACGTTCATAGTAACTGTTGGCTCAGTAGGTCAATTTTCATTGAGCGCATCGTAAATGAGACGTGTTCGCGTAATAACATAGCGAATTTACAAACATGGCACGTAAGAGGTAACGGAGCAGTTTAATAATAAAAATCGTATATCTTTAGGTGATCACTGTAAGAGAAAAAGCTTCCAAGGCTATGGTTTCAATCTTCAGTCTCGAAAAAATTTTTTCTATGTTTTCAGAGGTGTTCCAATTTGTAACATTTTCGAGAGTAACATGTCGCCGATTTCTCTTCTGCTGTGTCGTGTCAAAACAGCTTCAAAAAATGAGCAGCACGTTGGAAAAAGTGGTCATTGTACTGTTCTTTTTTTTAATGAACTCGTAACAATTTAAAGATCTAAATTTGTCAGAAAATCAGAAATTCAACGTGGAAATATTTTCGGGAGACACTCTTGTCAGTCTTTGAATTAACAGTACTTTTTGTTAAATATTCGATATTTTGTTAAGAATCGAAAAAGAAAATTCCGAACGTCGAGAACAATTTGAATCTGATATGTGTTTCTCTGATTTGATTTTGCAGCGAAGTTGTAGATATTGACATTGAAGATAACGGAGACGGCACTGTTAGCATTTATTATACAGTTGCGGACGCCGGTGACTATACGCTAAGCGTTAAATTCGGCGGCCAACCGGTCCCTGGTGGATTCTACACGTTCACGGTAAGTTGTTGCTGCGTTTTATAATAATTTCATCGTATATTCTCAAACTTATTCTATCTCATCGGAATGCATACGTTTACCAACATTGTCGAGTGTTTATAACCACACTGGTCCTTTCTATGAAACATTTTCCATGAACAAAAAATGAATAATACTTTATTTCGACTGCCAGAAATTTTTCATTAACGAAACATATTTTTCCTTCGACAAATAAAGTATAAAAATGAAGTTTCGAATAAAGATCTACGATTTCTATAGTTCTGCAGTTTTATTTCGGATAAAAGTAGAGGATCGATTAATTTATCTTAAACCCTAACGGTGCTGTAAACAATTTTATACGGATAATTGTTACCGTCGAAACCCGAAATATTTTTGAGATCGAAAATTCGTTTTCCTCAAACTGAGATTTCGGAAAATTGCTCGAGAAAAGATTGAGGCACCACTAAAAACTGCTGTATCATTATTCAAAATATTTTTTACATTATTAAATCTGTTCGTATTTAACAAACTACTAAACATTTCGGTATTGCACCAGTAAATTGCACAATTTTCGTACGAATAACATGAAAAATATATATATAGAAAAGCACTCGAATGGTTACTGTAAGGCGCCACTAAAAGTTGCTGTATCATTATTTAAAATATTTTTTACACTATTAAATTTGTTTCTATTTTATAAATTACTAAACATTTCAATACTCTACGAGTAAGTTGCACTATTTTCGTATGTATCGCATTAAAAAATATATACATATAGAAGGGAAATATTCTAGGTGGGGAGAAATATTTCGTTTTGGAATTAAAATAGCTTCGAGTGCAAAGGGTTAACAAATTAGGGGAGTATTCGTTGAACAGCGTAATCAATTTAACAGTTGCCGCCGTGTACACCGGGCACCGAGAAACAGGTGCTCAAATGTGGGTGCCAATGCTTGCTCAGCCTTGCATAACTCCGAGCACACCGAGTATTTCGCAATAACGTATCTTCGGTGGTGGATTTTCGGCACAGAAAAATTAGGAAAAAGTTCGTACGTCACTCGAAATTCTTGTATATCTATTGTTTACGACGCCGCAGTTTGACAGAGATGATTCACTTGATAATTCGAGTGAAGTTCGAGGTGATTAAATGCACCCAGTTTTATCCACCGCTAAAAATATTCCAGAACTGCGGAGGGTGGCTAAATAATTTCCATTTCTGAAGATCGCGCGGCAGATTCGATAATTAATACTCGTCAGATCGATATTTTTAATCGGTATCAAGAACTAACACTCGGCTTGTATTGTGTCCGATTTTTAAAACATTTCTATTACATTTCTATTGCATTTCTATTTCTATACTTTTTCTTTTATCGGCGGCTAATCGTATTCGTTGACTAACGTATAATTAATTCCTCCCCGGTCACGAAAATTGTTAACGTTGAAGTACCTGCGGAATGTTCGAACGCGAAGCAAACGTTGCGCAACGAATTAACCTTAACGTTCTGCGATAATAACCAGCTTGCGGATGTTTATGCAAATACGGAGCTTTATAGGTCGAACTACGGGCGCTACAATCCACCAGACACATTCGTTTGCTCTATGGAGCATTGCATTTTGAACAAATATAAAAATTTATTACCTTTTAAATAATAAATTTCCAAGCGGTTTTTCTTTAACCATTTTAGTACGACAAAATTAGAATTTAGCTTCTAAAGCCGTGAAGAAATAATTTGATTATTCACGCAGCAAAAGATCGGTCATTTTGTGATAAGAACAATAATTTCACAGAAGAATATTTACTATTTTTATATTATTTCCTTTACAAACAGGATTCGATAACTCTTAAAATGCTTCGGTTAGAAATTATTAGATAAATGCCGTCGTTCAAGCACGTATTGTTATAAGAAATCGAAATAAATTCGGTCTTGTCATTGCTATGAAAGTGCGTATAACAGTCGCATTTAAAGGCGCGGTTAAAGCAGCTTGCAAGCTTGTAAACAAAACCCATAAAGCAATTAACACGCACTCGCGAAGTACCGGCCATTCTTCGTGATGTCGTTTCCCGCTGTCTCGTGGATCAAATGGGTTAGGACGGCTTATGCGAACTCGGCCGCCATTAATACAAGCGCTTGGACGTTTGTCAGGTTGCTTCGTCCCCAAAGTATATTCGTTAATTGTCCCACGGTACGCGTAAAGCGTAAGGGAACAGCTGTTTCGGGACCAATGATACATTAAATTAAACTTGGTAATCCGCCGACCGTGATCCAGGTAAAAATTAACTATTAAACTATTAGACTATTATTATACTTTTAAACTATTCCCAGATTAACACTAGAACTACCGAACCAATCAAAATTACTGGTGGATGATTTTTAACGAGAAATTTTGTAATATACCTCTTCTTTGGAGTATATGTCGCCATAAAAGTCGTATGAAACCTGAGAAAATTCAATCTTGCTGTTATTATAAAATTATAAGTCTAAGTCACGTTTAGGGCTCGGTAGTTCCAGTGTTAATAACTCTCCTAATTGATAAATATCACTTTTCAGTGGCTTCAGTTTTACCATAGAAGGTGTTCATAAACGTGGATAACGTTTATTTAATTTATTGATTTTGTATCTTGATTTTTACCGAATTCTCTCATCAGCCGATTAAATTAGGTGATCACGAAACTTATTTTCGAGCCAGTAAAGCTGCTTATAGACACGAATAAAATTGCATTGATTTAATGAACCTTAAACACGCGTAACTTTTGAGCAAGTGAGAATTCTCGTCATAATGTACAGGATTGTATAAAACAATGTTAAAAATTTCTGGGTTTCCAAGGTGAATTTAAGCAAGATTGAATGTCTACGAACCTTACGCTACATATAATTCTTGAAAATCTATTAAAAATAAATTGTACAAACATCGTGCACCTGTACGAACGCTCTGCCTGCAATTTTCATTCAGTTTACATTGAGAAGAACAATTTGAGCATAATTGCTTCGCAGGGAATGAAGTAACGACACTTCGAAGCACCTCCGAGGCGCACGGATTCATCACCGGGAGCTTAATGTTTGCGAAACGATCCAATAAATCCCGTCGAATACCTCGATAAAAGCTCGCCACGCGGAACTATAACGAGCGTGGATACCTTCGTCATGTTCCGTCATTAACGAGACCGGGAAAGAACATAAGTCGAAGCACTGTCACCGGCACACAACACGGCTCGAGCTATTAACGATTTAGCGAATCTATTACACGATCCAGCTTGAAATTCAATACGCATCTTGTCCCCCGTGGAGGCCTAGACTATTTCGAGTGCATGTCAGGCTTTCCCAAATTTATAAGCAGATGCCTCGGTGGTTAGGCGTGTGCCGGCGAGTGAGACGTCAAAATTGATACAAAAAATCGCTCTGCCCCGGCACCGTTCACGTTTCACCTAACTTTCGTGGCGTTATTCGGTCCGCCACTAACGGAAATTAAGTGTCTCTCTCGCGTTCCTTCGAAATAGCTCGACGAAAGATCTCTCGCCACGTTTCGACGCGGGTCCGATCAATTTTCGTGAAACGTCTTTTCGAGATTCTTTCGTGAATGTTAACGTTATAAATGAAATAGAGACCGGTTACGTAAATATAATTGGAAAGTGGGTCAGGAATAGCGAGCTTCGATGGCGAAATGGTAACAGTGATCTTTCGTTGTTGGGAAATATTTGATGGCACGCAGCGGCCAGTTAATCAGGTTAATCTAGCGCGTCGGTGGCTGCTTTTCCTTTTTGATTCCCGAAACAGTGACATAGATCTCGCCGTGCACCGCTTCTCCAAGCTACACCGTTTCCTCTCAACATCTTCAGATTAATTATACGGGAAAAGTTTAATCGATTCCCCCTGTTCGAAAATTCTTTTAAACCCAGTTGCGCCGTGACATGTTCAAACATCTGTCTCCGAAAAATTGTCCACGTTTAAATTCCAATAATTTCGTGAAAACGAACAGTACAACCATAAGTCCGGGCTCGTTCCGAACCTTGAAGCCTCTCCTCTAGCGAAGCAGTGTCCGTTTTCAAGATATTTTTACATTGTATAGCAGGTGGGAAACCAAGGACCCATTTTTCCTAAAAAAAACCGCAAATTCAAACCTCTCTAAAAACTTTCAAAAATTGTTCTCCCGAACAAAACTGCCACGGACTCGAAGATCGAAGCCTCCTCTTTACAACGACTCCTCGAAAACCGATGTTCGATTTTTTTTTCGCTGTTTTACGGGGTAAAAATGTGGAACAGATTCGTGGAAAGTCTAATGTAACTTATTTATAAATTTATGGTACACCTCTGCTTCAAAGCTCCATAAAACGACTAAAAAAAATCGTACATCAATTTTTAAGACTCCGTTGTAAGAAGGAAGCTTCAATCTTTAAATCCTCGGTGGTTACAGTCGCGAGAAAAATTTTTCAGAGTTTTCGCAGACGTTTAAACGCGAGCAATTTTTCGAGAATCAGGTGTTTAAATGTCCGATCTTGCTTTGCATGGATGCGATTAAATCATAGTTAAATTTTTCCTGCTTCGATTCAAGAATTTCAGACAATGTTGGCAGCCATGTTATATCGCGCGAATTAAGCAATACTCAAGTACGCAGACTGTGTATTTCATTCCCTATTGTTTTTGGCCAAAGAACACCAGCTAAACTGACAAGACCGACACGTGGAAGGATCAGATCAATGTTTCAGAAGATGGATCTATTGTAGCCGAACTATTGCTTCATAACATAATATTCATTCATTTTCTGATACCATGTCCCCTTTTAAACGATTTATACTCGATTCTTAATATTTTAATATTTTTGTAAACCCTTTGAAGACGTCAAGAAAACATTTTGTTTACCGTTGCAAAGATTGATCTTCTCAAACAGTCTCTGCGTGTATCTTTATATAAAATTTATCAATTGAACGGCTAAATTATAAATGCATAAGCAGCTGAGGTATTCAACATGCTACACATTCTAATCAAAGAACGTAATTGAAACAACTATAATAAAGTACATTGAAAAATGGTGAAAAAGACGGTGAAACAAACTGAAACCAGACTTCCTCAAAAAATAAATGAAAAATGGCACACGGTAGTCGAATAAAGTGAAACTCGTCGTTAATCATCCTCGAAAGAATGAAAAATGGCGCGAGGTAGTCGAATAAAGTGAAGCACGAATTTTTAAGTTTCTCAGGGAATTCTGGCAAATTTTTTTCCGATCCAAGGCGAGGCTGACTTCTGACGAACGTCAGGTTAAAAATTGCAAAAATCGTGATAGCGACACGCTGCGACGTTCTGCCACCACGATAACTATAATAGGTGCCGTTCGACGGTCGACGGTCATGTTCCCTAGCACCGCGAGATCGCGAATGTTCGCGAAAATGTCTGCATTAATCAATCGCCGTGTCCGATTGTACAATCGTGTGTACGTGTTTGTTACTATCGAAAAATATTTTGTAAAGTGGCATGAGTGGGGGCTGGCCAGCTATTATGGTAACATCGAATTCAGCATTGTGCCCGAAATTACCGTCGGTTACCACGAGTTTCGTGACGACCACCGTCCTGGCTGGTTCCTGCTGTAGCATTATTCCCACCCGATACCCGTATAGTGCAAATTTAGGTACGCATCGAGCCTCGAAAAGAAAAACAAAAACACACACGCATAATCGATCTGCACCGTAAGTTATCGCGAATCTAACACCGTTCCCCGGATATTTCGCACGACGACGGCTGACAACTGTTGTAGTGACACTTGTTGCTATGCCCGGTCGATAGTCATGGCTGATAGTGATGCGATTCAGCCTGATCGAAGATTTTCCGATTTTGCATTTTGCAAAAATTGTACAGGAATCTGTTCGTTCTGTGACGTATTAAATTTCTCATTTCGGGAAACCGTCTCTGTCGCTTTCTCGGAGCTTGGAAATTCGAATAATTTGAAATTAAAGTATTTAAATAATTTTTTCGTTAGCCTACACATAATCCAGCTCGGTTTATTCATCTGTTTGCCAATGCATTTTTTTTTTTAATAGAGCAGGACCCGTTCGTTTCGAGATATTTATTTATTTATTACCGCTTTAGAGCCAAGTGGGACATGATTAAAGAAAATGGTAGAAAAGTTGGATTTCTAATGAAATTTGTGCGGTACTTCTCGGCCATAAAAATAGGAGGAATATAGAAGGGACGAAATTTTAAATAATTCGAGGTTTCTTTTTAACAATAAGAATAATGGGTGGCTTGTTCGCCTACATACGTCTCGAAACGCCATTGTTGCACCACAGGAGGAAGGGAGCTTGATTATTAGATACGTTTATTGGATCGAATCTGGTGGATTTTTCCCGTTGACTCCGTGTTTTGCAATAATTCCGTCGGGTTACATAATAAATTCTTTACACGCAGCACGCTTTGGCTAGTTACCAGCCTCAAAATACGTTGATTCTATCGTAATGAGCTGTAGCGTACACCATTACCTGAATTCAGAGATGCTGGAGTACTTATGTCGTCGATACTTACGAACACTGTCATTCGACATTTATTTTTAACTCTCGGGAAATCTCACGGATCCAAGTTTACTCCTACACACGGAAAAATTCATAAAAATTCCGAGCATATTGCATGGGACAGGTGTAAATTAACTCGAACCAATAAACGGCAAAGCTTCTCGTCGAACATATAAAAATCTCTGCACTTTTTCGAAAAAATATATACAATTTGATAAAATACACAGAAAATTTTACGCTTCTCAAAAATCGAAGGAAACTGGCAAACGTGTTGCACGTAATTTTATATGCTCGTAAATTAAAGCCTCTATTAAATTAAAGTCTTTAAAATGTTTAAAGAAAGGGACCCAGTGAATAGAATGCTTGGTAAACTACTAAATACGTGTAAAATATTTTTCAAGTGATACTAAATGCCGCAAAATTAGTGGGAAATTGAACGGATGTTAAAACTGAATAAAATGCAATTTATTGGGTGTGTTCGATAAATTTTATTCGTCAGTAAATTGATACTTCGTCGAAACTGTAAATTGAGTATCGAAATTTGTTTGAAATGAAAATTTGTATCGAAATGAAAGGTGTTTCTAAACCGTTTTGAAAAGTGGATAAAATGCGAGTACTAAATAGAAGTAGAGTAGAATAAATAAATACTGGTTGCTGGTAAAACGGAACAGATACGGAAAAACGAAATCGTGTTGCAGGCTTCGGAGGAATATCGAGAGCACAGCACACAGAAAACTCAAAGGACAAGACGGTCCCGTCAAAAGCAGGAGCAGCGCGTCGAACAGCAGAGCACAAGTGTAACAGACAGTTCTGCTAGTCCAGCGAAGAAGAATTTCAACGTAATCCGTTTGAACAAAATCCGTCTGCCATTATCAGCCGGGACAGTAACAGGTGAGTTCTGTATTCTGCGTGCACTAAAATACACCCCCCAGGAACTGCATATTAATTTTCCTGCTGTTAACAACTGTTTTAGAAAAGAATTATTAAACGTTAAGAGCCAGCTTTACGTCTCGTAAAGTTCTAGAACATATCACAAATGTTTTAC
Organism: Halictus ligatus; assembly: GCA_028454255.1. Taxonomy (NCBI): domain Eukaryota; kingdom Metazoa; phylum Arthropoda; class Insecta; order Hymenoptera; family Halictidae; genus Halictus; species Halictus ligatus. Next base: position 15,483,566 of record CM052140.1, read on the forward strand.
AGAGTGAAATTGAGAAATATTTCGTGCAGGATTTAATATTTAAATGCCTACAACTCGGCAATTGCTTTAAAACAGAATGATTAAATATTAGTTCGAGAACGTTTCACAAGTTTTAGAGTGTGAAATTAAGTAAAATTCTGTACAGGATTTGATATTTAGATTCCTACAACTTAGCAATTATTTTAGAACAGAATTATTAAATGTTAGTTCTAGAACATTTCACAATTTTTAGGGAGTGAAATTGAGAAAAATTTCGTGCAGGATTTACTATTTATTTATTTAATATTTAAATTCCTACAACTCGGCAATTATTTTAGAACAGAATGTTTAACTATTAGTTCTAGAACATATCACAAGTTTTGTAGAGTGAAATTGAGAAAAATTTCGTACAGGATTTAATATCTATTTATTTAATATTTAAATTCCTACAACTCGGCCATTATTTTAGAACAGAATAATCAAATGTTAGTTCTAGAACATATCACAAGTTTCAGAAATTAAGAAAAATTCTGGACAGGATTTCGTATTTAGAAAATTGCTTTAAGTGATTTTATTCGACTGAAATTCCTACAACTCGGCCAGAATGAACATAAGTTGCTCCGACTAAGTCATAGCCGCGCCCGACTATTTCAGTCAGTACATAAAATTCTAATTTTGCTACCGGATGCATATTAAAATTTATGATGTATCTATTGTTTAACGACCGAGGTAGTATTATTCTCGAAAGAATTCAGATCATTCGTAGCAGTGCGAGGTGGCTCTCATGGCTGACCAGAAAATGTACATAAACTTTCGGACAGAAACATTTATTAGATTTCACTCGTTTCATGATTCCTCTCTGGTCTGGTATCCAATAAGTTTCTGTAAAACAGATTTACGAACACACCGACCACAATTCTTCTGTAATTTTTCATCGTGATCGATCAGAATTTAATTGAAAATACTATAGTAGCTGCGACCAGTGTCGTCAGATCAAGACTTGTCCCCCCACTCTAATTACCCCTTCAACCGCGCTATACCCCACTCTTCCTCTTCGGGTCACGTGACGCGTTTCGTCTCTGTCGCGCATGCTCCGGAACTGGTAGGGGTAACTTTTTCCCCTCAATTCGCGCTTCCTCCCCTCATCTGGCGACGCTGTGCCTTGAGCAGCTCCGGATTAGAATATTCCTGGTGGCAAAAATAAAATATTAACGCAATTAATCGATATGCTGGTCTCCTCGAAAGCTCCGCAGTCCAGTAATTACCAATGAGGACTAATTATTCCGTTTTCGGTGTACAAAAATCGCCCCACCCCCATACAATTTACAATTTCTGTTTAATTAACGAAAACCTCTTTCCGGGTATCTCGTTAAGGGTGGAACAATTAAATTAAAAGTGCGATTTTAAGTCGAAAAACGTGAAAAGTGGCAATTTTTCAAGATTTAAGCGTTTATAACTCGTAAACGAATCAACCAATATCGATGAAATTTTCAGCATGGATACAATTTATTCGAGCGAATCGAATATATTGTTCAAATTTTCAATACAGGCTCAGATAAAAAAGCTGAAAAAATCAACTTTTACTATTTCTTTTGCGATTCCGACCAATTCTAATAAACTTTTTACACCTCGTCTAGTAAACTAATCCTTCTAACTTCTCAATAACACGTTCGAGTCGTTTGATCCAATTTTTAAAAAGTGACGTTGCTTCGAATAGTGTAGACTCAGTTTTGCTCGTTACTGTATATATGAATCGAAGTTGCAGTTTCGTTGGAATTATCCCTCATACGCACACTCGAGCGTGGACACAGGATGTGCGAAAGAATAAGTGCGACAGGTTCGCACTTTACGTCTTGCTGGTCGTTCGACTACCACACCAAAAATACAGTTAGGCTGTGCGAGAGGGACAACGTCAGAGAGAGAGAGAGAGGGAGAGAGAGGGAGAGAGAGAAGGAAAGCGAGAAAGAGCGATGTGCGAACGGTTGTGTGTCGGAAGCAAGGCGGTGATATTAATATTGGATGATTAAATGGCTCCGGATGTGCGGATTCGTCATTGGCCCCAAAAATCGTAACCTGAATCCCGAAATCCGCTGACGGAGACGACGGACGGTGGGAAATATTGACCCCCCTCCCCTCCGCCCCTCCGTTTTCCATTGTATCTAATTCTCACAGCAAGAAATTCAACATTTTCTTTTTTAACAAACAACGGATATAAATACATATTTATTCTTGTCCCGACATCTTGGTCGCGTGCTAGCCTGTCTGCACTATGTCTGTCATCCTATGAATTATAAGTCAAACTCAATTGGACAAATGGCAAGATGTTAATTATTCGATTGATAATATTTCTCAATACACTATTCTATTATTTTTTAGTACACACGCCGGATCCGAAAAGTATTCGAACACTTTTCATCATCGAGAAACTATCAAAATTTGAACTGTTATAATTTCGTCAAAAGGAGAATAGAATAATAATTAATTTGCTTTATAGGTTAGCTTCGTAAGATCGAAACGATCACCGACATCAAAGTAATTTCGAGAATTCTCGAGACACTTCTTCAAGTTGTGTTACTGGGCTGCGAAGGTTTTGTTTAACCTAATCTAAATTTAGCTAATCTAAATTTAATGCTAAGTATCTTCAGTATTAAATAATATTTTTAAATTATAGTACAATACACATATTCTACATATTTCTTTCAATCCAGCAGCCCTCTCTCTCTCTCTCTCTCTCTCTTTCTCTCTCTTTCTCTCGGTTTAGTTCAAATATGGATCACCCATAAAAAATGGCAATTTAATTTTTTGACCAGGCTGTATCACCGTGGCGTCTCTATCCAATTAGCGTTCGGTTTCAATGGTCGCACGTGGCGTAGTATATCTCGGTAACATTTTCCACCGGATTCAAACTTGCATGAATAATGTGACGTCGCCCAGATTCATCGAATCTCTGTTGTTCGTAATTAGTCAAAAGATGCGGTCTCGATTTCTCGCATTACCCGTGTTACCTTTGGCACGCATTTAATGTCTACGAATCTGCTCTGATCCGTTTGCTCGACGACTTCCTGCGCCCAGTGAAAACAGCGACACCGGTGGAAGAGGAGCCAGGATGTTATGCGCCAAATTCCTCTATTTTCTATCTTAAGAATTCCGGGATTCCTTCGACGCGATATAATCGATCAGGTCGAGTCCACAACTCAAAAATAATGCTCCCGCTGTGTTCGTCGTTTGACACAATAGCCTCTTCTTGCGGCAGCTTGAACACCTGGAACCACCGAGCTCTAAAATCGTTGGTATCACCTTTCGAAACAAAAATTTGCCAAGTAAATTTCGGGCAACAGAAGCGAAACGATAATCTTATTTTGCTTTTGATAATTTTCGGATTTTCGAGACCAGTTTGATAATTATAGGATTTTCAAAACCAGTTTGATAATTTTCAGATTTTTGAAATCAGCTTGACAATTTTCAGATTTTCGAAACCAGTTTGATCATTTTCAGATTTTCAAAACCAGTTTGACAATTGTCTGATTTTCAGAATCAGTTTGACAATTTTAAGATTTTTTCAAACCAGTTTGGTAATTTTCAGATTTTCGAAATCAGTTTGATAATTTTAAGATTTTTAAAATCAGCTTGATAACTTTCAGCTTTTCGAAACCAGTTTGATAATTTTCAGATTTTCAAAACCAGTTTGACAATTGTCTAATTTTCAAAATTAGTTTGACAATTGTCAAATTTTTAAAACCAGTTTGATAATTTTAAGATTTTTAAAATCAGCTTGATAACTTTCAGCTTTTCGAAACCAGTTTGATAATTTTCAGATTTTCAAAATCAGTTTGACAATTGTCTAATTTTCAAAATTAGTTTGACAATTGTCTGATTTTCAAAATCAGTTTGACAATTTTCAGATTTTTTAAAACCAGTTTGATAATTTTCAGATTTTCGAAACCAGTTTGACAATTTTAAGATTGTCTTAAGATTTTCAAAATCAGCTTGATAATTTTTAGATTTTCGAAACCAGTTCTAAATTCAAAATCATTTTTAAAATCAGTCCTCCTGATTCTAGCCTCTTTCCATAAAATTGTGTACCGTATAAAGTCGAATCGCGAATGCTTAAATAATTTGTAAATACTAAAAAATTACAAAAATACTTCAACTCTGCAGCAGCATGTGACAAAAACGAGGGGTCCAACGTAAACGCTGAAATGTTCATCAACTACAATCTTTTTTTCTTTTTGAGCACGCAAATGACGAAAAATGTCCGAGGTAAACGCCTCTGAGATCCGCAAGATTAGAAACGTATAAATACTTGTTCGAACTAAAAATATAGGACGCTAAACCCAAATAGATTTCCACGTCTCATTAAGTTTGGATTTATTAACTCTTCGGCTGCCAAAATGAAATCATATTTGTTATAATGTAGTGTGCATACCGTCTCCACACTGAAAAGTAAAAACCCAATCGAATATCTTAAAATTACAACCGTACGAATAAATTCAACTGATAAGTGAATTTACAAACATTGAGTGTATAAAAAAGCATGCAGATTTCGTTAGGAAAATAATCATATTAACTCACAATTTTGTCCATTAAATTAAATTAACACACAACGACCTAGATCGCTCTACAAAATAGCCATGACAATAAAAATAAATAAATTCTTGAATGTATAAAACGATCAATGGAAATTATATGTGATACTTTTATATTATACAAAAATGGTAGAGAACTTTTCTTGAATTTTTTTTCTGAGAAATTTTTCAATGTTCAATTCAACACACTCGCTGTTAGAATTCTTCCCATTTTATTCTTTCTATTTTGCGTAAAAATCGGCAGTATACTTATAAATTAAAAAAAAATCATCCACGTACTGTTCAACCCGTTGACAATAACCGAGGTGTATTAATCGTCACTAAACTATGGTTTTTATGCATTTATAGTAAAAATGGGCGGGTGTCGTTTCAACCAATAAGAGGATTACAATAATTTAAGACTGCCAATACATTTCATACAATTTAATAAAACTATTAAAGAAAGGAATAAATTCCTACTTGGCTCCTACGTCTTGCAATTAACGCAAACGATTTTTATTTCACATAAAGATCCTATTGCATAATGATTTTCAACGCGCAGTCTAATCATCAAAAATGCTTTATAAATTTCTCTTCTACATTCTTCCCCAAAAGAGTCTCAAGTCTCCCCCAAAACGCGCACAAAAATTCGATAAATTCGAGCGACTACGATAAATTCAAATAAAACTCAACGAACTCAAACAAAACTCAACGAACTCAAACAAAACACACGGACTTCATCGGCTCAGCATCCGAGGATAAAATCACGCTCTCCCGAATCGAGTCGCATAACACACAAAGCTTCGCGTAAAAACAAGCAAATTGGCGTGAATGCAAGATCCGAGGGTGTCTCAGGATTTATGCGATCGCAACAGGTCCCTGCTTACATATCGAGCAGAGCGGAGCAGAGCAGAGCAGAGCGGAGAAGCACAGGTGCAAACCGCAGGGCCCCATCGTATCTCCGTTCGAAATGATTCATTACGCGTAAGAGAGCGGCCCGCGCGTAATTACGCGACGATCCGCGACACCGGCAAGCCGAGAAGGTGTGGGTGCGTCGGTGTGATAGAGGTTGGAAGATTTATTCGACGCGAGGCGACCACCGCGTGACATAAAGTCCGGTAGGCGGGTGGGTATACTGGAAAAAAAGAAGAAGGTCTTCCGGGCTGGCATGGTCGCGTTCGGGCCGCTATAGTAATTCTCTTGCCCGCGGCCGATCGTCAGTCGCGCCAGAGATGTATCCTCGAGAAGTCTATTGACGTCGCCAATCCAGCTGGAGAGAGAGAGAGAGAGAAAGAGAGGAGAGAAGAAGCTCCCAGAGAGATAAAACCGTCCTGAAACGTGACAAAAGAAAACCGGGAGAACTGCGCCGCTGTGATTATTTCATTAAACGGAAGGGAATCCAGGAGAGAGGGTTTCTTTACGGTGTAACACGTTCGGTCGGTCTTTCTCCATTGCGCGAGTTAGGTCCGTGATCTTCCTTTACCGATCACTATGTCTCCGCGCGGCGCTCTCGTGTCCGATTCCTCTTCGAGTCGACCGACCATTTCGCAAATGTGCACGCTCCGTCCCGGCTCGCCGAAGTGTCCAGCGAATTTCGTTTCCCGAGTCGAAGTTTCCGCGAATTGTACGGGATACGTGTCCTTCCTCGACGCGGAAAATATTCTCGCGGACGATCCCCGTGCAAGTTGAAAATTACAAGTTCGACGAACGTTCTGAATTTTGCGGCTCCTCCTCGAAGCACGCGGGAAAGTTGCAAATAGATTGAGGTGTTTAGCGCAAATTTAAAATTGTCTTGCGACACGCTGGAGCGTTCTCTTCTCGGTCGTTTAACAGTAGAACTGCCTAAGCAACAAATGCGACTGTATCGTGTTGTAATAGTGGCAAGAGTACACGCACAACTTCTATTGCAACGTGTGCTTCGACGAAGAAGTTTCGTTCAAAAGTTTCCGATGAAAACATGTTCGCAATTTCAGTAATTGTGGAAGAACAAATTTTGACTGGTTCGCGCGGTAGCTGTAGTGTGAAATGAATTTGGTGCAACAGTATTTAACTTCGTCGAATCGTTTACCTGATTAATGTTTCATTTGGCACAAACACGCGTGTTAATTATAATTAGAAATGATCGTCGATCGTGATCGAGTTGATGTTAAGGTTCTATCGCCGAGCGATTCTCGATTGTTTGCGGAACGAGGTGGGCTTTTCGCGAATCGTTCGAGTGTCTGTTTGCAGAACGGAAGTCGTATTTCTGGGGGTTGTTTCGATACGCCCCGTTTGTCCCATAACAGTGACGTAATGTTAGGGTTATGTTCGGGAGGCTCGGGTGGTCCAGCGAGACGATTTTCGCAATGCAATGGCCCAGAAGTCGGTTTCCTGTGAAGTTTGTTACAAAGCAACGGGCGGAATAATTTATTCGCCTCCGGGGGGTAACATGATACAGGCCCACGTCGATATTTCGAAGCAAACACCGCAGGAATTCGTGAAGATGGAGCGTCCTCTATCGGGACGCATCGCGTCAAAGAAGTTATTCTCGGAATGACGGACATTTTTGATACTGCATTCCTCCTCCGACTTTATTCATCACACCATAACTGTTTCCCGTGTGTAAAATTATATTTCTTCGCGCTGGGAAAAAAAGGCTCTCCCCTGCTGTGACTGGACTCTTCTTTTTTGTTTCTTCTTCGATAGCTTCTGCTTTTCGCGCAGATTCTCGATTTTTATCGCATTTTCAACCCGATTGTCGAGTATTCCGTGCAGATTTGACGAGACATGGTTTAATAACCCGACCATTTTTTAATAAATCCTTTTTTTAATTGAGCAATTGGGTAACTTTGACTCGAAAAAAATAGACACGGAGCGATACGAAACCCGGAGATGATTCCTCGAAAATGAAGAACAGATTTTCATAGGAAACTTCGTGTCTGAAATAATTGATTTCGAAAGTTCCGACGCGCCACAGCGATTGGTATTAATAAATAGTGAAAACAGTGCGTCATGGACAGACCCCGGTGACCCATTAATATAAAGTGCCAAATGAACTTTCGTAAACGATGCTTCGTACGCAAAAATATTCCTTGCTGTTGACCTATTTTCTTCTTTTTTTCTTTCCAATATAAAATCATCCCTTGTTGAGGTACAGGAAGCCTAGTGTACACCGCAATTGTCCTATTTTTAAAAAATCGATCTTGCAACCAAAAATTCTGAAATAATTCACTGTCGTGCCTGCTATCAGGCAGAATGTTCACAAATTTTTTCGTAATTTTTTGTTGAGCCTAACAGGAGAAATAAAGCATAATTCGTTAAACCGTGTTCACCCTATAGCTACCCTTGTGCTAGGGGTAGCGGCTTGAAACTTGTCGCGAAAGGGGTTTCATTGGGAACCGCATCGAATGACGTGGACAAAAATCAATTTTCTTTGGGGGCACTTTTGACTATTTTACTCGTTAGGCCCTTCCGTGTTGCATACGAAATGTCCGATTTTTAAAAAATCGATCTTGCAACCAAAAATTCTGAAATAATTCACTGTCGTGCCTGCTATCAGGCAGAATGTTCACAAATTTTTTCGTAATTTTTTGCTGAGCCTAACAGGAGAAATAAAGCATAATTCGTAAAACCGTGTTCACCCTATAGCTACCCTTGTGGTAGGGGTAGCGGCTTGAAACTTGTCGCGAAAGGGGTTTCTTCGGGAGCCGCATCGAATGACGTGGACAAAAATCAATTTTCTTTTGGGGCACTTTTGACTATTTTACTCGTTAGGCCGTTCCGTGTTGCATACGAAATGTCCGATTTTTAAAAAATCGATCTTGCAACCAAAAATTCTGAAATAATTCACTGTCGTGCCTGCTATCAGGCAGAATGTTCACAAATTTTTTCGTAATTTTTTATTAAGCCGAACAGGAGAAATAAGGCATAATTCGTAAAACCGTGTTCACCCTATAGCTACCCTTGTGGTAGGGGTAGCGGCTTGAAACTTGTCGCGAAAGGGGTTTCTTCGGGAGACCTATTGAATTACGTGGACAGAAATCAATTTGCTTTGGGGGCACTTCGAATATTTTATCTACCTATACCCTTTCAATCCAACACCTTGCAATTTATGGGGGCAATTTTTATTCCGCGTAGAGGTGTACAGTCTAACTTTCTTGACAAAATTAAGTAGTAGACTTTCTTGACAAAATTAAAAATCGGGCATTTCTCTGTGGAATAGGAAAATCTCTGCTCGATGATGAATAATCGTAGACTTCGCCGAGCTATTCTACAAATTGAACGTTTAATGTTATTTGGTATCAGTGCGTCGACCGAGTTGAACATTTGGAAATGGTTTGGGAGGAAGAGGAGGTAGAAACCACGTGGCAGGAGGTGTCGACCTTTTACAGACACGGGCTGAAGACTGTTTCGTGCAGTCCGTACGATTCCGCAGTCCGTGGACCGATCTGTTACACCAAGATCTATCCGGAGACCGAGGACACGGCATTAATTTTTCAGAGTCTTTACTACGTGCAATCGAGAAAAGGTTTCACAGTTCAGGAAACTATAATACTAGATAATAGTTAACAACCCCCCCCCCCCACCACTCCCCTCCAACACGGCCACCGTCACGCTCCGAGCACTAATTACACCGACACTTCCATTTTATCGGGACACATTCGAAACGTCGCGGCGACCCTAGCGAACTCATTCGTTTCAATAGTACTCATCGCCGAGTCGACCCTGGGGAACTGTTTCATAGTACTCGTTGCCATTCGTTCGACAAACGTTTCGAATCATTCGTCACGTGGTTCGATTGTGATCATGAAATTTCAAACGAACACTTAGAATCATTGTTGTTCGTGCAACGCTCTCGCAATGCTGCTGGACAACTATAGTTAAATGTGACGCTTCGTGCCATGTGGACAGCTCGTGTGTTGGAACTTTTGTCGCAAAAATGATCAACAATTGAACGAACGTGACGCCGTGCAATTATTTATACAATTTTCTTAGGATTTAATATGCGGTTCCACGATTTATAGGGATCGCTTGATTTCGAATGAAAATATTGTTAAATATTATTATCTTGTGATATATGAAATAGTAAATGTTTTGTAATCTGTAGGAATTCTATATCGATGCAATTATTGTGTAGGAAAAGTTAATTAGTGGTGTAGAGGATTACTTAGATGAGTTTTGAAATTTCAGCCGAAGTGAAGATGCCGAGTGGGAATATGGACAAACCGGTGATCGAGGACAACCATGATGGAACGGTGTCGATTAGGTATGATCCGAGGGAGGAGGGACAGCACGAGGTTGTTGTCAAATTCAACGGCGTGCATGTGCAAGGTTTGTTATGTCTTTTAATATCCTCGGTAGAAATAGTTCTAAACTATAAACGATGAATTAAAGTTGGCAACAAGTTTTTGGAGAATTTTATGCGAAAACACGACGAAATTAAAAATTATCTGCATATAAGAAAACCGCCATTACACTCATTTTGAGAAGTAATGAATAATTATGAAAATCGAAGACAAAAAGAAATACTTTTTATTTTTATTATTACGTTCAAGAATATTTACGGTTTCGTGCTTAAGAACGTTCTGTGCTAAATGTTTTATACTTTACAAAATGGAGGATGATTGAACGTTTCTCGAAAGCGAGATGTACACAAAGATTGTCGTTTTAAAATTATGATTCATAAATATTTATTGCGTGTTCGTACTGTACGAAATTGTTTATTAAATGTTCTATAATGATCAGTTGACGATTCGGGTGCGAATTGGCACTAGTGCAATTGAAACGATATATAAGAAAAAATTTGGAATATTTTTAAAAGAAATACAATTATTCGGCAAATTGATTGATTCGTTAAATCTCGGATTATGCATCTTACTGTTTATATTTTTTTAAGGGGAAACGACAATAGTTAGCTTCGAATTTATTGGACAGACCTTTCCGTCGTGTGCTACAAGAGACGTGTTGTTAATTAGTTCTCAGTTCTGTGTAGAACTTCAGAATAAATGTCGCAGTATATTATAGAGAGTGTTCAATGAATGCTACAGTGCTGACAGCCGCCAAAATTTATATCGAACTCCCGGTGAAAATATTGCAACCGTTCGTGCCAAAAGTAAATAGAAATAATTTCATACGGTGCCTGCGAGCCTTGAAAGCGAGTCGGAGACGTTTATTAATGACAATCGGACAAAATTCGCAAAAATTAACGGAACGAGTCGCGAGATAGGCCGATCCAAAATTGATTCGACGGATTAAAAGTGCGAGCAACTATATTTCGGGGATGCAGCCAAGAGATCGTAATAACCGCGTGTGAAATATTAATTGCGATCAAACTGGACTCACGGTGTAATGGTTTACGATTTCGGAACATCGAACGTTCTATAAATATACAATTTTGTTTACCCGCGAGCAATTTTTCTGCCTATGCAAACAGAAGCAGACTTCCAATTTGCAATTTTCAATCTGCAATTTTCAATTTCCAACAATTCAATTATTACGGGGGAAAACCGAATTTTATTCTATTTAAGAATTAAAATTTGAATAATTGTCGGCAGTCTGGGCCACGAGAAGAATCATTTTTATTCGTTATCGATACCGTTTATCCAATTAAATTTATTCGTTGATATCGAGAGAACAGCGAATCATTTTCACGAGAAATTATTAGGAGAAGGTATTAGGTATTATTAGGTTAAGGCTGCATTGTGTAAACAAATTGGAAATCAGCGAAATCATACTCCATTTTTAACAAGATCCTGTTTGTCGATGCCAAAGAATCATTTATAGTTTACTGTTATTTTAATCGAACTGTTGAAATATTAAACTCCATATTGGAAGTTTCTGTCAACCTGTATGCTACGCCGGGGTCATTCGTGACCCATAGCGGAAATAAGCCCGCTAAGTGCAATCTTATTCCGATATATAAGACGACTGTTCTTCTTCACTCGAAATAAGACGAAAGCCATCGTCCCCAGCCGTCGCCTTATATCGAAAGAAAACGAAACATCGGCGTGGGTCAGGAATGACTCAGGCATGGTCCTAGAAGTCCGAAGGTTGAAAAGAAAGCTTCGAAAAGGGAGATATAGAAATCTGTGAGAAACTGTGGGTTAATTGACGGAAGAAGATCACTCGGAAACGGCGAAAACGATTTTCATATTTACCGATTGTGTTGTTTAACAGGTTCCCCGTTTAAGTTCCACGTGGACTCGTTGGCCAGCGGTTATGTGACCGCGTACGGGCCCGGTTTGGTGTACGGCGTGTGCGGCGAGCCGGGAAATTTCATGATTTCGACGAAAGGAGCCGGCGCGGGTGGACTTTCGTTGGCGGTCGAAGGGCCCAGCAAAGCCGAGATATCTTGTCACGACAATAAGGACGGCACCGTTTCGGTGTCCTATCTGCCGACCGCGCCAGGCGAATACAAAATTAGTGTGAAATTCGGGGACAAGCATATAAAGGGCAGCCCTTATGTTGCAAAGATCACCGGTACATTGTTTTCTTTACAGACGTATTTACTAACTCGTGTAACATACACTCTCATACATGTCATTCGATCTGTACGTATATTCAGCTAGCCTAACAATTATATATCGATTAATTTCCGTGTGATATCTTCTCGATACGAGGACGTCGAACGATGACACTGGTCGGACTCTCGTTTAGCTGTCATTATTCATTTATAGTCACTAAACATTGCATACAATCTAATTCTAAACTCTGTGTGAACTGATCTTTCACGGTTCGAGATTAAATCAAGCTAACTCTGCACGCTTCACGCAATTCAACGCACGGCGATTTCTCTATATATGTCGCCGAGGCCTGTAAGATAAGCGTCGCGGAATTATCCACACTGCCGCGGAGCCACGAACCACGGGAGGCCTCGAGGAGTGTAAACATGACACGGCTCGAGTATGTCACACCTCGAGTATGTCATACTTCGAGTATGTCACACCTCGAGTATGTCACACCTCGATTATGTAGCACCTTGAGTATGTCACACCTCGAGTATGTCATACCTCGATTATGTCACACCTCGAATATGTCACACCTCGAGTATGTCACACCTCGAGCATGTCACACTTCGAGCATGTCATACCTCGAGGATGTCACACCTCGAGTATGTCACACCTCGAGCATGTCACACCTCGAGTATGTCACACCTCTAGTATGTCACACCTCGAGTATGTCACACCTCGAGCATGTCACACCTCGAGTATGTCACACCTCGAGTATGTCACACCTCGAGCATGTCACACCTCGAGTATGTCACACCTCGAGTATGTCCGTGGCTAGACCCGTGTCGTTGACATATATCGAGAATCCGCTGTATCATGCTACCTGAACATTTCACATCGCTACATTCGCGATTGTTCATTAATTGAAATTGTTTCGCGCCGATTCGCGGGAACCCCGACGACCACGGTCGCATTTTCGAAAATATTTTATAGCCTTTTCTTTTCCTTTTTCATCGTATCGTGAACAGAAGGAGATTTTTAATGTAGAATTAACAAAGACAGAGGGTAGTTTTAGCGTAGAAGAGGTTGGAAAGAGATTATGCTCGATTAGCCGAGGTGTCTTGTTACATGTTTGTTGTATTAAATCATAATGAAATTTCTTGCATAGCATTCGAGGTACCGCTGCCGGGATACTTGTGACAATGACCGACAATGATATTCGAAACGTCCCTTCGTGTTTCGTAGTCGTGAATGGAATACGAAGCGCATAAACGTACGGTTGTGCGTCGATTGCTTTCGATATACGATTTCCGTTCGATCGAGCCGGTGCGTTCCGCTCGAAGGAACCTCGTTAAACAAAATTTCAATGTCACGTTCTTTCGGAATACCGAGTTTTGCACAGAACAATTGTCGTCTTCTCGGAGCGATAGACGTGAGTGATATTATACGCATACATATATGTCTCATACATAAGTCCTACTCCCGTTATACGTCCGCGTGATAGACGCTATTTATTCATAGTTTGCACTCGACGCGTTCACACATCTCGAATCATCACTTCTCGACCATCGTTGCCACCATACCGCCATTTTCACTCTTTTCCGCAGCATGCTATAGTTCGCCGAACGAAATTGCTTTATCTTATTTTGTATTTTGTTTCACCTGCTGCAGCTGTGCAAATTAATCCGTGGCTCTTTCTTCGTGGATTTGTTGTTCGAAGTTTATTCAAATTTTCGGAACAATTTCCATAATTCTTCTAATTAGTTTCCATAATTCCATAAGACTTACGGATGAATCATGGTAGTGCAGAACAAAATCCGAATGATTGATTTGCGAGGGCTACAATCAAATTAATTTGCACACCTAACATCTCTACTTTGGACCGTGTACTAGTATACTTGCTCTCGTATTATTATTTCCATTGTTTCTCACGACACTGTATTCTGCTTCTCTTGTTGTATAGTGCACGTTCACGGAAGAATTTTTCTTTGAGCATTCCAAATCGTTGTGTGCAGTCATAGTTGTTCATTTTGCAAGTGTACATGTTCGTAGTGATTCATGAACGTTATATATTCTTAAGGGATTACGATTAACCTAGTTACTAACTCAAGTTATTCGAGGGTGGTCCAATAACTTTCACCACCCGGAATGTTTCCATTATTTGTAATAATGTTAAAGGATAATACATAAAAAACCTGCAAGTTATAGAGGGCAAGATGTTGTAAGGAAACATTCTTTATATGTGGAAGGCGTTTTCGAGGTTACAAGGTCAAATTATTTTCTTCAAACGAAACGACCAATCTTCTACAGGGATTCTTCTATATGTGTCGCCAAGGCCTGGACGATAAACGTCGCGGAATTATCCTCACTACCTAGTAAAAGGTCACGAAGACCTTTGTTGTTGACATACATCGAGAATTCACGGTAGCATCAAATTCCACATAAAAGTGCAACGACCTTCACAAGTCCTGGACACGATAGTTCGCGAGACATTGTCGAAATAATTTTCCACGTGTACTCTTCATGTTCAAGTGGGGAGGGACGTCAGCACTAGCTTTCAATTATTCCTTAATACCATTACAAGTAGTAATAATTCAAGGTGGTGACATCAGCACTAGCTTTCAATTATTCCTTAATATCGTTACAAATAATAATAATTCAAGGTGGTGACATCAGCACTAGCTTTAAATTCTTCCTTAATATCGTTACAAATAGTAATAATTCAAGGTGGTGACATCAGGACTAGCTTTCAATTATTCCTTAATATCGTTACAAATAATAATAATTCAAGGTTGTGACATCAGCACTAGCTTTGAAGTATTCCTTAATATCATTACAAATAGTAATAATTCAAGGTTGTGACATCAGCACTAGCTTTCAATTATTCCTCAATATCATTACAAATTATAATTCAAGGTGGTGACATCAGCACTAGCTTTCAATTATTCCTTAATATCATTACAAATAATAATAATTCAAGGTGGTGACATCAGCACTAGCTTTCAATTATTCCTTAATATCGTTACAAATAATAATAATTCAAGGTGGTGACATCAGCACTAGCTTTCAATTATTCCTTAATATCATTACAAATAATAATAATTCAAGGTGGTGGCATCAGCACTAGCTTTCAATTATTCCTTAATGTCGTTACAAATAATAATAATTCAAGGTGGTGACATCAGCACTAGCTTTCAATTATTCCTTAATATCATTACAAATAGTAATAATTCAAGGGGGTGACATCCGCACTAGCTTTCAATTATTCCTCAATATCGTTACAAATAATAATAATTCAAGGTGGTGCCATCAGCACTAGCTTTCAATTCTTCCTTAATATCGTTACAAATAATAATAGTTCAAGGTGCTGACATCATCACTAGCTTTCAATTATTCCTTAGTATCATTACAAATAATAATAATTCAAGGTAGTGGCACCAGGACTAGCTTTCAATTATTCCTTAATATCATTACAAATAATAATAATTCAAGGTGGTGCCATCAGCACTAGCTTTCAATTCTTCCTTAATATCGTTACAAATAATAATAGTTCAAGGTGCTGACATCATCACTAGCTTTCAATTATTCCTTAATATCATTACAAATAATAATAATTCAAGGTGGTGACATTTACCGAACCACCCTCTAACCGCGCCTATCATATGAATCGCAAAAACCTTGAAAACGTTACCACTGAAACGAACGAGCAAACAATTTCACGTTCCGCTTCCGCCGCTGAATCAACCATAAGCGCGCCAGAGTACACAGTCTGCTTGCTCGTTTCTCAGGCGAGGGTCGGAAGCGCAACCAAATCTCGGTGGGTGCGTCGAGCGAGGTCCAATTACCGGGCAAGGTGACCGACTCGGACATAAGGTCGTTGAACGCGTCGATCACGGCGCCGAGCGGCCTGGAGGAGCCCTGTTTCCTGAAGATGTCGCCGAACGGGAACATGTGCGTGTCGTTCACGCCCCGCGAGGCCGGCGAGCACACGGTGGCCGTGAAGAAGATGGGCAAGCACATCCAGAACTCGCCGTTCAAGATCAGCGTGTCGGATCGCGAGGTCGGCGACGCGAAGAAGGTCAAGGTGTCCGGCACGGGGTTGAAGGAGGGGAAAACTCACGTGGAGAACTCGTTCACGATCGACACGAGGAACGCCGGTTTCGGGGGTCTCTCGCTGTCGATCGAGGGCCCGAGCAAGGCCGAGATCCAGTGCAAGGACAACGAGGACGGCACCCTGAACATCTCCTACAAGCCGACCGAGCCCGGATACTACATCATGAACCTGAAGTACGCGGATCATCACGTCGAGGGCTCGCCCTTTACCGTCAAGGTCTCCGGGGAGGGTAGCAATCGTCAGAGGGAGAAGATTCAGAGGCAGAGGGAAGCGGTGCCGATCACCGAGGTCGGCAGCCAGTGTAAACTGACCTTCAAGATGCCGGCCATCACCTCGTTCGATCTCGCGGCGACCGTCACCTCGCCCGGCGGCGTCACCGAAGACGCCGAGGTCAAAGAGGTCGAGGACGGCCTGTACGCCGTCGCGTTCGTCCCCAAGGAGCTCGGCGTGCACACCGTTTCCGTGCGTTACAAGGAGATGCACATTCCCGGCTCGCCCTTCCAGTTCACCGTCGGTCCCCTGAGGGACAGCGGGGCCCACAGGGTTCACGCCGGCGGCCCTGGCCTCGAGAGGGGGGAGCAGGGCGAACCGTGCGAGTTCAACGTCTGGACCAGGGAGGCCGGG
Organism: Halictus ligatus; assembly: GCA_028454255.1. NCBI lineage: Eukaryota > Metazoa > Arthropoda > Insecta > Hymenoptera > Halictidae > Halictus > Halictus ligatus. The sequence continues at coordinate 15,500,275 of CM052140.1, forward strand.
GCCGGGACTCTCGCCATCTCCGTCGAGGGCCCCAGCAAGGCGAAGATCGACTTCAAGGACAGGAAAGACGGCAGCTGTTACGTCAGCTACGTCGTCTCGGAACCCGGTGAGTAGTTGATTCATTCTAAGTTAGGGTTAGGGTTAAGGGGGCCGGCATGGTTTTAAATCCATATACGTATGCAACGGTCAAAATCTAGACAAACTGCCGCTTCAATATTGCAATGAGCAGTTTAGAAGTGGTCAATTGTGTTTCCTGAAAGTCCAATCTACGTCTGTACAGAGCCCAAATTGCGAATTTCTACCTCATCGTGGAGTAATTTGTAATATTCGACAGAAAATTCGAATTCTGAAGCAAGTATGACATCACAAGATGGCTGCCGCTGAGAGATTCTCTTAATTTCGAGAGATTTAGTGTTCGTATTGAAAAAAAAGGCTCTATACAGACGTAGCAAAGACATGTACAAACACGGTGGTATGCATTTTTAATTGATTACTTACTTATTTAAGACGTAAAATGTCTAGAAAAAAGGCACAGCGTAACATAGCGTGACAGTCAAGGCCAAATGCCTGCCGGCCCCCTTAAGGTTCGGTTTCGGAGGATCTGTCCGAGGTTTTCTCGTTTATTGAATCGCTGAGTTCAGGATTTTTACAGAAAATAAAAATTGCACTTGTTCACTTGAAGATTGAAGTTTTGGGACACCTCTTATGCTTTGTGGATTTTTATGTTCGTACATGATTTAATCGTAATGCGGAGGAGTTTGATTGTGGTTGTACGATTTTATTCGATCGAGAGAAAAATGATTGTTACAAAATTCTAATAATGAAAAGTAGAAATATATTTTTATGTAATTTCTGTTCTTCGAAATTGCTAGATAAAGATACGCAACTTTATTATTATACGTGTAATATGTTTACAAGAAAATGGTATACGATATGACGTATATAAACATACTTTAATAACATACATAAAAGATGTATGTATAATTAATTAGACTGCCGATCTTTCTGCATTTGTGGCTTACGAAAATATTGAAAAATGCTAGAATATAAAATTTGATAGATTTAGCAAGATTTTTATTTGTTTTGGATCTACAATCGCTGTTCCCATAAAATATATGATTTTGTTTCATTCCGCTTTCTGAAAACTTGTCTATAAAAATTGAAAATTGCATAGACGTCCGCAGTCTAATAATAATATATTCAATAATAAATTCATGATAATATTATCACAGTGAAAATAAACTTGAAATTTTAAATCAACTGAACACTGAACACAAAATTGTTTTAAAATATCAATTTCTCTATCAGCACTATCAGCCAGCTCCCTATCACTATAAAATCGTCGATAATTCGTTGGCAAGAACAGAGTTGCTTCATCCGGAGGATTAGAATAACGCCGAACGCATAATCTGTGCAAGCGTATGAGACGCCTACCGCGGTTATAGTAGCATAACGTGCTAAGCACGCACAAAGTGATTGTCTACCGAGGTAGAGGACAGTTTAGATGTGACGAAAACAAAGTTGACAAAACGAACGCTCGAGTGGAAATAACATAGTGGATACAAAGCGAATATTAATAGACCATGCAATAACCGACAATATACTGTTTACCGTATGCAATTCGTGAAACATATTGACACGAGCCTTCCATTCAACTGTCATTTCAGCTATGGAGGCTCGCCAAGAAATTGTTCTTGTCACTCGAACCCGCTTGTAACACGGTAAAGATGATTAAACTTTCGTAGGTATGCGGTCGAACATCGGTGAATGATATTTTCGAAAATGATTCGCGTCGTTGGACCGCGGAGATGCAAACACGAAGTACCCCTACGTCTTCGAAAATTCGTGAAAATAAATTATATTCAACTGTGGGGATAAAATAAAAATTAAAACGGTATATTGTTCTTCAAAATAGGAGAAGAGTCTGAAGAACAAAGTTAAATTGCAATCATACATTTCGGGATAAAAATTGTATGCAAACATGAATGATTAAAAATGCTAAGAATAATAGTAATAAATATAATAATAAATTGGATAAGAAGTCGGTGAAGTCGTTCCAATTGTTGATCAAAAAACACGAATATAATTAAGTAAAAATCAAGTAAAACTTAATATAAAAATGGTCGTAAAGGTCAATAAAAAATTTGTTCCTATTAAATTCAGATCAGTCTAAAAAATAGTTTAGACTTATAATAAATAGTTTAGACGTATAATAAATAGTTTAGACTTATAATAAATAGTTTAGACTTATAACAAATAGTTTATCTCATAGTAGAATGATTTTCAAGTTGAAAGTGTATCTGAATATAATCCGAATATAATTAAGTAAAAATCAAGTAAAAATTAATATAAAAATGGTCATAAAGGTCAATAAAAAATTTGTTCCTATTAAATTCAGATCAGTCTAAAAAATAGTTTAGACTTATAATAAATAGTTTAGACGTATAATAAATAGTTTAGACTTATAATAAATAGTTTAGACTTATAATAAATAGTTTATCGCATAGCAGAATGATTTTCAAGCTGAAATTATATCTGAAAATGCAACGTAGAAGAGCATGAAAAATTTGTGATTGTTAAAATCGTAAAGATGCTTGCGAGGGAAATTGTTTAACGTAAGCAGAATTTTCTATAAGAATCGCGAAGGAATTTACTCGAATTCGGTGTTTGCAGATTCTCTGAAACGACATAGGCGACGTTTAATGTTAAAGAGCCGGTAGAACGTTACATAATTTCAGTTTGAAATAGCAAGCGTGACTCAGAATGAATGAAAATCGTCCTTACAAAAAGGAACACGCTGTATCATCGAGTATCAGTGTACAGAGACTCCTCAGAGCTATCCCAGAAATATCTTGATCTGTATTTGCGTCTAAGGAGTCGACTCATATTTTGGTGGCGAAGACTGCAGAATTTGAATTAGCGTAGTTGTTATATTTGGATAGTGTGCATCAAACGTGGAAGAGAGACGGGCGCAGCAAGGGCTGTACAGTAGAGAGCGAGAGAGCGAGAGAGAGAGAGGGAGAGAGAGAGAGAGATCGTTTCAGGAAAGTGAGAAAACGTGGACGAATCGAAATCAGAAGTTAGAATCAGACTGAGGAAAATAGTGGTTCGAGAAGAAGCTGCGTTCGGTCATCCATTTTCCATTCTCCATCCCTTCTCTTCATGTTCTGTCTTCCGATCTTTATTTCCTGAATTGGCCAACCGATATTCTCCACCAATATTTATTCACCCGTTTTCTCTATTTATTCTCCGTTTCTTTTCATTTCTGTTTTACTTCCGGTTCCCCGTTTCATACATTCTCTCAATCTTCTACCGCGTTTATCTTTCTCTTATTTTTGCTGCACTCTCTCTCTTTCTCTACTTTCTACTTTTTCCCTGGTTTGCACCTAGTAAAAACCTAGTTAAAGTCGCGTATTTGTATATCGGGAGAAGGTTTTTCGGCACGATGGACACTTTCAAGGCCACCACGCAGATAATCCTCTCGGGGAACGACTCTGATCGATGCGGGGACAGCGGTCAGTCAAGGACGAATTCGGAATCTGGCGATTTGTCTCCGATTCTTTTTCGAATCTTTTCGTAAAATTTCGAAGATTTGATTTCGCGGTCGTTCTAATCGGTCGATTTGCGTTTTCAGGGGACTACCGGGTGGGAATAAAATTCAACGACCAACATATTCCCGACTCCCCGCACAAAGTTTACATATCGCCTGCCATGGGAGACGCTCACAAGCTGGAGGTTGCTCAATTCCCGGAATCCGGCGCACAACCAGACAAGCCAGCCACCTTCCTCGTTCGCAAGAACGGTGCCAAGGGTGAACTCGACGGAAAGGTAACATTTATTCTCGCGCTTACACACGCGACCATACTCTTGCGCGCACGACGGCGATTACTTTTATCTTTTAATCCCGCACCGGTCAAGAATATTCCTCGGGCGTGTTGCTCATCCCGCAAATATTTATTTCGGTTTGTTAGCCGTTAGACTGCCGGCGTTTATGCGATATCCTATTTTCGTGGGCGTACCGCCGTCGAGTGCAGTCGAGCAGAATTTTTAATAGTCGTTTGATCATTTTCCGTGATTTTTGGAAGTCCTGGCGGAGGATTTATTTTAAAAGCTCCTTTCAGGATTTAGGAATTTTCTTCAATCTTGGGATTGTTATATGAAAAATAATTTCCTAGCTTCCTTTTGACACTGCCTAATGATTCAAAGTTTATTAATAAGCTTAGTTAGTAAATTACTGGAACGCTAGGTGAAAAATATATTTATTAACTGCTATGAATTTGTGAACAGTAGAAAAGTATCAATGGAAGATGTAAATTTTTATTGAATTTCTGGATCGTCTAATTGATACGGAAATTTTTTATTTTGCATGGAGATTTATTTGAAAGATGGTCGGTGTCTCAAGGCTTTACAATGTTTACAAGGTGTTTTCGCGTTTGTTGGTTTTAGCGCGAGGCGAGCCGTGCAATAATAATAAGTGACACAGAGGTTTTATTAACCGTCAAGTGAATAGAGATTGCACAGGTTTTACAGTTTCCTTGGGGTGTTAAACGTTTAATAGCAAAACGCTTGGAGACCTTCGGTCTTTATAGAAACTTGCATCATTTTGGTGACGAAGTCCTTGCGAAAACAGCGCTCTAAATAACTTCCTCTTGTGAAACTGCGCGCCGCATCATTCTACGTGGGTGGCGAGATCCCGTTCTCATCGTAAATAATGCTCCACTGTAATTAAATAATTTCGCGGCGTTGTTTTTGTGGAAAATGCGAATGCGAAAAACGCGAAAATAACTTGGAACATTTTTATACAGCCGTGAAATAATACCTTTTTACCACGTTAATTTTCTAGAAAAAATGTATTATGAACTTTGACAATTTTTCATACTTCACAATTTCATGTTTTTCTAAATGTCTCGATAGGTTGATCTGCAGCTGATAAATTTATTAGGTTACAGAAAAATGCAACTAACCTCGGAAATATAATTTTAGTAGACAAATTTTGAGAAGCGTGGCCTTGAAATACATTTTTTCTTACCATCCAATTGTGCACGCCCTAATTTATAGTTATAAAATGTCATGAAATTTCGATCAAACTTAATTTCCATTTAGTCAACCTTCATCAATTATAGGCTCGATTCGAATTAAAATACAGTTAATGTCTTCAAGAAATTTCTATGGAATAACATTTTTATTTAATCAGTGGAGCCAAGAAGTATTTGAACCCTAAATCAATGCGAACATAGAAAAATATTTAAATAAATGCAGGTATAGAAAAATATTTAAATAACTGCAGATATAGAAAAATATTCAAATAACTGCAGATATAGAAAAATATTTAAATAACTGCAGATATAGAAAAATATTCAAATAACTGCAGATATAGAAAAATATTTAAATAACTGCACATATAGAAAAATATTTAAATAATTTTAGATATAGAAAAATATTTAAATAACTGCAGATATAGAAAAATATTTAAATAACTGCAGATATAGAAAAATATTTAAATAACTGCAGGTATAGAAAAATATTTAAATAACTGCAGGTATAGAAAAATATTTAAATAACTGCAGATATAGAAAAATATTCAAATAACTGCAGATATACAAAAATATACAAATAACTGCAGATATAGAAAAATATTTAAATAACTGCAGATATAGAAAAATATTTAAAGGAGCACAAATACAGAAAAATATTTTTAAAAGTATGTGCAAAAACTTTGATTTTTAAAAATGCGAAAAACGATCAATTTTTAAACGAAAGTCCAGCTACCCTAAAATTCCTGTTGTATAAAAATGAAAGTAAACTAATTGCTGTGCGCAGGAGCGTTCTCGCCCAAAAATCCATCGATGATAAAATGATTCCATTGTTTCGCAGATTGTGTCGCCGAGCGGCACAGAGGATGACTGTTTCATCCAGGCCATCGACGGCGACACGTACTCCGTGCGATTTTTGGCACACGAGAACGGCATCCACAACATCCACGTGAAGTTCAACGGGGTCCACATAGCCGGAAGCCCGTTCCCTGTTAAGGTCGGCAAGGTCGACGCAGATCCTGCCGCGGTGCACGCTTATGGCAACGGTCTGAAGGACATTAAAACGGGAACGAAGACAGACTTCATAATCGACACTTGCAACGCCGGTAGCGGTTCGTTGAACGTGACCGTCGATGGGCCGAGCAAGGTCGCTATGGACTGCACAGAGGTCGAGGAAGGGTACAAAGTTAGATACACCCCGTTGGTGCCCGGTGACTATTACATCAGCGTCAAATACAACGGCTATCACATTGTCGGTTCGCCGTTCAAGGTGCCATGCACCGGTTAGTATTCTAGTTATAAATTTTGGTTATTCACTAAGCGAATTTTATTATTTGAAAAGTGATGGGAGTGAAACGGTAGTTCCTTAAGATTGTCCTGACATCTGTCGGGCATATTTCGAATTTTATAGTGCTATTTTATAGTGTAGACCTTCTGATGGTATTGGTATATCGCATCAGCCATGTGTAGAGTTAAATTAGAGAGGAAATGAGAGTGCTGACGCTCGGGGTTTTAGTGTGACCACTTTTCCTGCATCATCCTTTTAGCCTGGAACAGAACCTGCATCATCTCTCTAGCCTGGAACAGAACCTTCATCAACTTTCTAGCCTGGACCAGAACCTGCATCGACTTTTAGGTTGGATCAGAGCCTACATAGAAAAGCCACTTTTCACATCCACTCTGGCAGAAATATTTTTTTATCCTCTTTACCTTCTGTTGGAAACAACCCCTGTCACAACTTAACTCTACACTTCTATGCGTATGGAGGAAATATTGTACAAAAATATAAATAGGTTTTGAATTTATTTTAATCTAAAGCAGGACACGTCCGAGCAAACAGTTTGAACAGTTCAATTATTATAGATATTAGCAAATATATATTTTAGGGAGAGAAATTACGAATAGTAGGGATTAAATTGTTCGGTTGAAGAGGGTAGAAGACTTTATAACGTGTATTTCTTACTGTTTAGATGATGAATAGTGCGACAAATGTTCAATTTCATGTAACTGTACGTTACAGGTGCGGATCTCGCCGAGAGGGGCGCTCAAGAGTCAAGTACAATCCACGTGGAGACTGTTCAAAAGATTTCGAAATCGAAACAAACAGGTCCGGTCCTACCCTTGTTCAAGTCAGACGCCAGCAAGGTGACGAGCAAGGGAATGGGCCTGAAGAAAGCGTATCTTGGAAAACAGAACCAGTTCGTCGTCAGCGCAGGCGATGCTGGTAAAGTGTCACGAATTTACAAAATGCTCTTGCAATTATCTCGATCCGATTGCAACAATTATACAGCAACCACAGAAAGACACAGAATTATGCTTCCCTCTAAACCGTATAACATTTATCGAAAACATTTCTCGATGACGTTGATAACTCCAAAGAAATTCGAGTGGTTCGCTTCAAACGGGACACCCTGTACGTGCCACGAGAGTTTTCGTACCAAGGGAGTCGGTATAATTTTTTTTATTTGTCCTTGAAAAGGTCATTCTTGAAACGAAACTATAAAGTTGAGATGGAGCATCGGATTGTTTTAAATACTTAAAAACATGACAAATCTTCGTTCGAGCATTCTTCATTAAACCGATCGTTTTTCTGCGCAGGCAACAACATCCTGTACGTCGCTGTTTATGGGCCGAAAGGACCATGCGAGGAAATTACAACGAAACACACGGGTCGCAATAACTACAACGTGAGCTACATGGTTCGCGAGAGAGGGGAATACATAATCTTCGTGAAATGGGGCGAAGAACATATCCCTGGATCGCCTTACAAGGTCGAAGTATAAATCCCCTCCCCTCCCCCCGTACTTCGCGTCGTTGTTTCTCTTCGGTGCCGCGAGTTTACGAGCATATTTTCCTGAGTGTCGTTCTTTTTGTCCATTTTCCCTTGCGTTAATTGCACACGAATGTTACTTGCTCCATGCGTTCCAAGACGGAACAGATGTTTCACGACGGTGTCACAAAGGTCAATAACAAAGACAGCAACCAAGACGTTCTTGCACTGCAGCGAGAAACACTGGAAAGTCAATTCAGTCCAACCATGGGCAAACTCATGTTTTCTTCTACACCACGCGTGGACATTTTTGTCTCAATTGAAAGGATTGAGTAGATACAATTTGTAAATTGTTGGATCTGTCTCGATCTTCAGATATTCTTTTCGAGGGATTGCCTGAAAGGTGCACTGTTACTATAAAATTATCTGAAACGAGGATGCAAGCACGCTAAGTGTCCTGGAACGAAAGAACGAAGCTCATGGAACTATGACAGAACCCTAGACCCGTTTCACCGTGAACATCGGTGACGATTCAGTCCCCCGTTTAGGGTTTTAATTTCAACGAATCAGAAGCACTTGTTTACTTAATATAAGATGTTGAAACGCGTACCGGGCGAACCGATCGATCCGATCGGCTCGAATCGTTCCTGTCAGAGTGAGTGTGTCGACCGAAAATATTTTTCCGAATGTCGCAGTTCAGAAGGAAATTTTTCAGTCTCGTTCCGAAATGTTTTTTGCGAACGATCTCAGGCGGATCGCGTCAGGCGACTCGCCCGGTACACCATTCTGCGTAAGAGTCCTCGCGTACGAACACAAAGGTGCTATTCTGTTAACGCGAACACGTTATAGCATACTATTTATCGTTACATAGATACCACTTCGAAACTATTAAGCGATTTCCCGACGTTGTTAATTTTGTTTGGTTGTTTAGAAGAAGAGGAAGCGACAGAAACCTAAAAAAAGAGAGAGAGAGAGAGACGTGCGAACGAGTTTAATGTAATTAGGATGATGTATAATTTGTACTTTGCACGATACGAGTCTCTGTGCAGGCGTTCGTGTCATAGGTGACAATATTTGTTGGTGCTCCGTGTCGATTCTAACGAAAATTACGAAGTAGTGGTCAAAGTACAAATGATAAATTTCCACGGGACGACATGTACTTTTACTTGCGCGAATTTCGAGGAGTTTCGAAAGGGAAACGGTCGCATGATCGAGTACCACCATCATCACGCGTGTGCTATTGCACGCGGTCCACGAATCATTTTATGAAAACGATTGCGTTGCTCTCTTTAATGTCCGGCCCGCGAACAAGCTGCGAGCTGGCTCAGAACATAGCGAAATAGGAACGGTGTTTCGTGTTATTTTAATTATGTGACGTATTAAGATGTTTGACTCTTAATCAATGTAAGGTTCACGCGACCTCGTCCGGCCACGGGTACGCGCAGCGATTACTCGATTTTGTTCGATTCGATCGGCCAGGATGAGAACAGAGGGGTTTGGAAAACGCAGCGAGAACTCTGCGAACCTACGCGGAACCGTGTTATGCTACAACCATATTGTATGTCAATTATTCAATTGAAGAAAATACCAATTGTGCCTTCCATTCTAGTTTAAATTAAATTTATTCTGCTAAAGCGCGTTATGATGTAATCATATCAAATATTTAAGTATAGATTAAACGCATCGATCATTATAAATAATACAAAACGAAATAAATATTATGTTTATTATGAAGCTCCGCCGAGTTGTTGTGTGTTTCCCCGATGTGCTCCAGAAACACGTGATTCTTGCAATTATGGCGAAATGTAGGAATTAACAAAGCCTACTGAGATGTGCGTCTGACTTGTAGAGATCATGAAACAAAATTGTTGTTAAAGAATAATTTGCTTGTGCTTACAGGATCCATAGTGACTGTGGCAAAATATTTTAGATTATTTGATAGTATTCAATCGTTTAAACTGAATCTTAATTGACTTTAATTCGCTTTAACCCGTGCTTTCCGTCATAATGCAAATAATTTAGTAAAACTAATCGGTTGGAACATTATTGTTAACCGTACAGTAGAAGTATGTGAAAATATTTTATGTTATTTCACGTTACAGTGCCATACTTCCATTTTGAAATAATTATGACAATATAGTGGATTCCAGAGGAACGACATACGGTTTGTGTTTTATTATACATTCTTCACAACAGATGATACCAAATGCGATAAATAATTATAAATTGCAGCAGAAAGTGTGTTGTGACAGTCAGTTGGAAGAAGAAAACATTCTGCACTGTAAGTATCCAATTTTTTTGTTACATATTGGTCTCTTTTGCAACCTGTTATTTTTATTGTATATTCGGTTATATGTAATTAATGCAAACAATCAATAAGCTGAACAGATTTACAAATGGTGACATTTGTAAATGAAAAATAGTGCTTTGGATTAGCATAAATTACTGCTATGGCGTTTGCGATGCAACGAATTCATTTTTCAAGTTTAAATCATTGGTTATGTAAGGGTAGTATGCCAAAAATTCAATAGTTATGCAATCTCTAGATGAAGATGCACACACATGTAGAACCTGTTGACATCTATAACAACATCAAACAATTTTAATATTTTATACCCAGTAAGGTTTAATCAAGTAAGCTTACATGTCGGATTTAAATTGTATTCCTATACGTAAAAAAATCTTTAATAATTTAGGGAATACATAATATATTTTTAGCTTACTCAATCTAGAACTAGTATTATTCAATTTTGAACTAGTATTTGATAATTTAAAGGTATCATTTCAGGGGTTATCTCTTCATAATAAAAATCAAATAATAAAAATTCCTCAATTGTTATAACGAAGTTATATATTTACATAGTCTTTATTTCCTACAATATTAAGCATAATTGATGGGACATTAAATATTTACTGTCTACTGAATTCTTTTATGTCTTCGAATGCATTAATATGACATCCTAATTCGACTGAAAACGAATTACGTTCAAAAATGTGTTACACTATTACAGCGACGGTTTTACATTTCACAACTCATTTGATTCTAATTCCTCCTACGCATTTGCATGTTAAATACCAAAAACTGTAGCAGACATAATTTTTTTCGACAATGTCTTCATCTGCTCTCGGGTCTTTTTAAAGGGACCAATTTCTGTTCTCTCATCGCATACTAATGGCGCCCGAAATTACCACCAAAACGTAACAAAATGGCCAACACTCGTCCTCTCGCTCAGCAAACTCATCAAACTCTCAACAAACTCAACAAACTCTCAACAAAAGTCGCAACCAAGCTCTCCAGTCCCTTCAAACTAACAAACAAATGAGTCAGGCACCTTCGCAGAACCAACCCCCCGAAAAGAGTACCAGAAAACTGCCCCACAGTCGCCACCGAAAAATTCGCAAAATTCCTAAACAAATCCACCGGGAAGCTCAACAGGAGGTTCACCAACGCGCTCTCGAATTCCTCAAAAACGATAAATCTACAGTATCTCCGAAACGATCCCCTCCCCCAAAAAAGGAGACCGAACGATCGCAGAGAGGATCGCGAACAAAATTGCGAGTCAGGCTGGAAGAGCAACACATTTTTTATTCGAGACTCGGGTCTAGCTGGGAGCACCGTGAAACAGAGAAACAGTGAATCGGAGCATGTGTAGATAAAACAAATGCGATGAGCAGGTTAAATCCCCGAGAAGAGTAGGCGAGCGGCCGGGAGATGATGGCGAGTGGAGAAAAAGAGAGAGAGAGAGAGAGAGAGAGAGGGAAGGAGAAAGGGAGAGAGAGAGAGAAGGACAGGGAAAAAGGGAGAAAAAAGGGAAAAAAGATGAAGAAGAAGAGCGGCAGCGAGCTCCTCTGTCCTCTTTCGACTGGGTCGCTCTATTCGTTCTCCGGCGAGGTTATTGAAGGTCGTAGGTGGGTAAACCGCCGGGTGGATAGGTGGAAGAGGTCTTCCGCGGTTCGGATCCGGGCCGTTTCGATAGGATGGTAGGCGGTCGCAACCAGTTTCATAGGTGCCTTACGCTCGAGTTCGCAGGCGTCGAAAACGGGTGCTTGACTTGCGCCGTCGTATGGCCACCCGTTTCGCTTTTCCTCGCGGATACACGCCCTTTCTCGCGATCACGCCAACGCCTCCGTCGCCTCCGACGCCACCCTTCCGGGCGCTGCCTCCCGCGCGGCCCCACGCTCGGACCACCGCCGTCAGACGTCGCCGAGACGCCCGTCGCGACGCGTCCCGACAGCGTCTTTTTCCCTTCGCCTTTCGCCGTCTTTTCCATCCCTCCGCCGCGCTTCATTCCCGGTTTTCGGCCCGGAAACGAACCCCCGAAGAGATTCAGATCGTCGCATCACGCGAGGGTGCGTTTAGGCGAACGAGCCGAGGGCCGATGAGGATCAAGCGTGGAAATATGTTGTACTAGTTCTTCTTGTTAGATCCTGTCGTCTTTCTCTTTCTTGGTCGCATCATCCCCTAAAGATTGGGATCGTTGTTGTGCTAGGTCGATGACCAAGGGTGCGTTTAGGTCGGGTGCGTGAGGAGAGGGATGATGAGATGCGTCACTGTATGCACTGTGCGTCCTCATTCTTTTTTTTTAGAGAGAACGAGCTGCACTCGTGTGGTTCGCCATTTTGTTCGGAAGGTTGGGATCGTTATTGTACTGCTTTTGTAAGGGTGGGTTTTGGGCTGCGCGGCAGAGACACGGTGAGAATGAAGCGTAGAAATATGTATGATAAATGATTTCTTCCCTTCGAGCATATTTTCGTTTCTACGAGAAACGGAGTTTCGGAATTTCGTTCGAAAGGTTGTTAGGTTGATGCCGTAAGGGTGCGTTTAGGTTGACCGGACGAGCGGAAATAATGAGAATGGAAGGTAGGAATGATCCCGTAATTAAACCTATCTGGTAGTGATACGGTTCACGAGTTGTGTAGCAAAATTAGTAGTTGTGTAGGAAAATTATTAGAGCAACAATTCGAGCTCTACTCGGCGGTGCTTCATGCTGCTTCCTTTTTAAGAAGAAGCCTCTTTGCATGACGTTGTCTGACAAGTCATACTACATTATAGTTCTATTTTGTTTTATTTCGTATCTGTACACGTTTAACATTGTAATTTAGTTGGTGAGAAATAAAATATTTATTGACATATTATAGAAAAATTGAATGTATAGAAAGTTTCATAACAATGTTGTTCTTCTTTCTCCACGAATATTCGATATTACAATTAAATTGAAGTCCTCGAAAATTAGGGAAATTTCAGTGTTGTATTAGGAGAATATGATATCGAAGAAGATGGCACGAAAATTCAGTGGTACAAGTCAATGAAAAGTCAGACCATCAAAATTTTTCGAAAATTGAGCTTCTTATTAGGAGAATATGATAATGAAAGAGGTGACCCGAAATTCAGTAGTATAAGTCAATGGCAAGTCAGACTGTCAAAATTTTTCGAAATTTTTAGAAAATTGAACTTCGTATTAGGAGAATATGATATTTAAAAAGGTGGCACGAAAATTCGAAATTCAGTAGTATAACTCAACAATAAGTAAGACTTTCGGGAATAATTGAGGGTTCAATAAACATAAACACAGATACGTTTTTTCATTACATCGTCTTCATTTATTCATTTTCGACTCTTACATAAAATGATTGAGTTATCGCACTTGGTAGCGTCCACTAATTGTCATGGACAATAGCGCATAGTAACAATTAACAGGACACAACATTCTTTTGTTTGCTCCATTATTTATATTCTCGATCCAAAGAATGGATATTCAGAGCAATCTCACGATATTTTCAGAAGACGAAGTGTCAAATATCATTCCCAGAGATTCTTACAAAATCGGAGTAATTTAATTAATAAAACCACAACTAGAAATTCTAAATGTATTATATGGGATGTTGTGTTAACCCTTCTGAGTTCTAAAGATCTTAATAAAATTCGGTTTAACTGGATATATGTCACAATAAAAATAAATGTCTAAATCCAGTCAAAAATCGCTGTCAGTCATATGTGACTGACATGCCAGTTAACGCGTCAAACGAACAATAATAAAAAAACAATCGACCAAGGCACTCGGTAGCCAAAAAACATACAGTCATGCCCGTTTTTGTGCTGTCCTTTTCTAAGCCATTTTTTGTTTTATTTTTACAAGAAAATACGCGTTTTGGACTACGACGAGTAGTATAGGATTATATGCATTTTGAAAATTTCTCCGCGTCTAACATGAGAAATGAAATGTTTTACAAATATTTCCACGTGTAATTTAATTATTCATTTTGTTTGGAAAGCACTTTCTCGCTGTTTCGTAAATCCTTGACATATTTTCTGAGACTTTTCTTTATGCGGTCCCTATCTAGCGCACGAAAAAAGTTTTCTTTAATACGTTGTACAAAATTATTTGTTACAGCTATTTACCAAGTTTCCGAGTATTTTCTTTTTCGTGCGGTTTCTTTTATGCGGTCCCTATCTAGAGCACAAAAAAAGTTTTCGTTCATACGTTGTACAATAATTATTTGTTACAGCTATTTACGAAGTTTCCGAATATTTTCTTTTTCGTGCGGTTT
>CM052140.1:15514726-15542289 GCA_028454255.1 Halictus ligatus
AAATTATTTGTTACAGCTATTTACCAAGTTTCCGAGTATTTTCTTTTTCGTGCGGTTTCTTTTATGCGGTCCCTATCTAGAGCACAAAAAAAGTTTTCGTTCATACGTTGTACAATAATTATTTGGTACAGCTATTTACGAAGTTTCCGAATATTTTCTTTTTCGTGCGGTTTCTTTTATGTTGCCTCTATCTAGCGCACAAAAAAAGTTTTCTTTAATACGTTGTACAATAATTATTTTTGTTACATCTATTTACCAAGTTTCCGAGTATTTTCTTTTCCGTGCGGTTTCTTTTATGCGGTCCCTCTTCGCCGCATAAAAAAAGTTTTTATATATATATTTATATATATATATATATCGTTTATTTTAAAGTGGTCGCATTAACAGCTAGATCATTAGCGACCACATCGATTACAGTTGAATATAAAAGAGAAGGTTACAGTTAATGTTTACATTGTGGTGGGGTGCAGCAGAAAACAAATTTATAACATTTTATATATATATATATATATATATATATATATATATATATATATAAACAACAAAAGGACTTTTCCAACATTGTTCTCGTTTAAATTTGTCATGCGGTCGTTTTCGATGGAGAATCAGGATCGTTGGGAAGCGAATTTAGGACATTCGAGTAGGATATGTTGGACACGGCGGAACTTGTACATTTCCGGTGGGTTTTGTTTAGTTATCAGGAATTCTTGGATATATCCTGAGTGAGACCTGTTCGGAAAAAAGTTTTCTTCAACACGTTGTACAAAATTATTTGTTACATCTATTCACGAAGTTTCCGAGTATTTTCGTTTCCGTGCGGTCTCTTTTACGCGGTCCCCGTGTAGCGCACAAAAACAGATTTGATCGTGGCAGTTAACCCCGCGGCGGAATGGGACACGTCAGGAATTTCGATCTCCGGACGGTTCGGGACCGTTCGCCGGACGGGTCGTTTCGGTTCGGAACGATCCGCGGATCTCGAGAGTCGAAACGGCGGAGGCCGAGTCGCGCAGCGTTTCCGGTATTGCGAGGGTCACGAGTGGCTGGCAAGTGGTGAGCTATGGAAGACAGTGGTACGTGAATTTGCGTGTAAGTAGAGGAGGTCAATTGTCGGCAAGTGGAGGACGGAAAGCATAGGCGGAGCCTTGAGTTCCGCCTCCACCTACGATCCCACCTCTTATTATGCTTTCCCCGACCTTTTCCAAACTCCCTCTCCGCGTCCTCCTATTTGTACCGTTTCCTCTCTACTCTCTCTCTCTCTCTCCTCTCCCTCTCCTCTCCTACGTCCCCACCCCCGCCGAGTTCTCTCCACTCTCTCTTTATCTCGCTTGATCAGGCTCGTTTAGTCGCCTCGAGTCCCCCCCTCTCTCTCCCCTTTGCCACTTTTCCACGTCTTTCCCTATCGCCGACTATCTCTTCTCTTCTCTTCTCTTCTCTCTCTCTCTCTCTTTTCTCCCATTGTCCTCCTCTCTTTCTCTCGCGCAGCCCTCTTCTCGCGGACAGACAGGCACTCACCACTGTCTTTCTCGCTGGCAAAAAGAATCGATCCATCCGCACCTGCAAACCGCAGAACCCCCTCCACAGATACACCTCTCTCTCTCTCTCTCTCTCTCGACCTCTTCCCAGTTGCATCTACTCGAATTACCACGAACACGCGTTCAAGGGGCCTGGCCAGCCATTTTGCACCAGTTTTTTTTTCTCTCCGCCGGGGCGACTTTGTTCACTTCGTCGCCGCGTCGTTTCGCCACTGTGCGACGAACCTTCTGCTCCGGGGATTTAAATGCTCCACGGTGATGCGATTTAGGGCGACACTGTTCGGCTTGTGTGTGTGCGTGTGTGTGTGAGAGAGAGAGACAGGATTCGGAGACTGGGATTGTCTTGTAGCACGGTGATTTGTTGTACGCAGCTTTGT
The DNA here is from genome assembly GCA_028454255.1 of Halictus ligatus. Taxonomy (NCBI): domain Eukaryota; kingdom Metazoa; phylum Arthropoda; class Insecta; order Hymenoptera; family Halictidae; genus Halictus; species Halictus ligatus. The sequence goes on from CM052140.1 coordinate 15,516,636, forward strand.
GAAATTAGCAAATGTAATTTCGAGCGGAAAGCAAGTTGAAAGGAGTCATGGGTGACGAGGTGTTGTTTTTGACGTGCTGGGAGGAAAATTTTTTAAATTTTTCTCTCGACTCTTGTTTGTTGCAATTGACGGGGGAGACTTTGATTTTGCAGAGAAATCTGTGGTCTAATTATGAGCATTAGTGGCGCAGTTCTACTTGTCGATAGAACTATTTTGTTTCCATTTCTGGCACAGTATTTGTCCGAAGGAATGCGTTGAACCTTCTTTCTTATGGTCAGTATAGTGTATAGTATAGTGTCAGTATAGTATAGTAAGTGACAGTATAGTATAATATCGTATAGTGTCAGTATAGTACAATATAGTGACAGTATAGTATAATATGGTATAGTGTCAATAAAGTATAGTGTAGTATAGTATAGTGACAGTATAGTATAGTGTCAGTAAAGTATAGTGTAGTATAGTATAGTGTCAGTAAAGTATAGTGTAGTATAGTATAGTGACAGTGCAGTATAGTGTCAGTAAAGTATAGTGACAGTATAGTGTAGTGTAGTGTAGTATAGTATAGTGACAGTATAGTATAGTGTCAGTAAAGTATAGTGTCAGTAAAGTATAGTGTAGTATAGTATAGTGACAGTGTAGTATAGTGTCAGTAAAGTATAGTGTAGTATAGTATAGTGTCAGTATAGTATAATATAGTATAGTGTCAGTAAAGTATAGTATAGTATAGTATAGTGTCAGTATAGTATAATATAGTATAGTGTCAGTAAAGTATAGCGTAGTATAGTATAGTGACAGTATAGTGAGTATAGTATAGTATAGTATAGTGTCAGTAAAGTATAGTGTAGTATAGTATAGTGTCAGTATAGTATAGTATAGTATAGTGTCAGTATAGTATAGTACAGTGTCAGTATAGTATAGCAGTAGTAGCACTCCAGTTTGTTGCAATTCAAGCAGATAATTTTTATTTTGTACAGAGATCCGCAGTCCAGGAATTACTATTTTATAGTATATTTACAGTGTTCTGCGAAATATGGCACAGAGTGATAAACTATGTTGTTACTCCAAGAACCTACTGAGACTTGCAAATTACCTGCAATATTTTACTCTTTCCGCTTTATCATTTAAATATCCACGTATTCAAAGTATGTCTAATTAGGGCCTTTGTGACCGAATAAATCTTAGCAGTTCGTTAGTAACCTCGCAAGAAGAAGCCATAAAGGCGAGCGAAAGAAGTATGTCGGCCAGTGTTAATGGAAATCGTTGAGGGACATAGTCACAAATCATAGCGCGTTTTTGCAATCGTAGTTTGCATGCTGGCAGTCACTTTTTCCTACTGATCGATGAATTACGCAGTCCGAGGTAGTATGCACTAAATAAAAGCTTGAGATGGTTGTTTTAAGTACAACTATGATTCTAAAGCACCGTGTTTAGTTTCTTAAGATAAAAAGTATCGTGCAAATAATTTATTTACATTTCAGCAGGGAATTTAAATGTTTGAGACTTATCTAAGCAATTGTGTACGAAAAAAATGATACTGTGTATATGCAAAATATAAACTTATTTAAATAGTTTAATAGAATGTGGTTGGAAGCAATAAATTATTGTTCAGACTGTTGTGCAACGATTTACAGAAAGGAAAACCCACAGCAATCTTTTAGATGAAACAGAGGGTATAGATTGTCAGAATAAATAAAAAATGTTTGGAAGTATTTGAAAAAAGAGTCAGATACAGAAACGACTACAATTTGTTGAATGTGCGTGTTTATATTGAAAAAATTGTATACCTACCTTTTTATTTTCGTCAACGTAAAACATGTTGATATCTTCTTGCTGGTAGGATTATTAAAAGTGGAGGAGCACAATCTTCTGATCCAAAAAAAAAAAATTTTTACTAGAATGTTACAATTCAATTTGTCAACCGTTCTCAGAAGTTACATTTGTGAAGATCTTGGCTACACTTTACTGCAGGAAATTTTTCACTTTGTCAATGCAATCCTGTAGATTTTGACAAGAAAATCAAGTTTAAACACGCACAACTTTTGAGCTAGCTAGCTTGATCTCCTAGTATCGAAACTTTGATTTTCGACATTTTCTCGCCAAAATCTACAGGATCGCATTGAAAAATGTTCAAAATTTCTGGTTTCCTCAGATAGAGTTTCACCGCGATCTTAATATTTGAAATAGAAAGCGTTTTCTCCCTACTATACATATCTTTTAACCATGCTGTATCAAACATTTTTCTGAGATTTTCCGAAAGCAAAACTATTTCCGTTTAACCAGAAAATAAAAAATTAAAAGAACTCCTGTTACAAAAGTAATTTACAGAAAAGAGATCGTTCCATTCAGAATACCATAACCTCTTCGATTCCTCGAATTTCTGCATGGAACCTGCTCTATAATATCCCGAGAACGTTACCCTCAACTACGGACAAAAGGAAAAAGGATCAATTTTCCAAAATCTCCTGGATGGACACTGATTCGAGAAAAGGGTGATTCATGATGAACTACGTAGCCTTACATTCCATGATCATTTATTTCGGTTACAGAACAACGCTCGCATCGGGCAGTTGGTTTCTCTGTTCTCTTGTTTCGTTCGTGTATGTACAGGAACGTCCCCGACGTGCGCGAGGGGACGATTATGTCAATCTACGGTTCGGAAACGCTTGGGAGAAAGGCGCGAAACTTGAAAGAGCGCTCGTCCGCGTCGTCGTCGGGGAATGTTCGCGCGGTGGGCGGCCATTTTCGTCCCTTTCTCCCCCGGCGATCGACAGATCAAGACGCACATTTAATCCTAAGACGAGAGAGTATTGTTTAACGCAAAAATGCATCTGGATAGTACGTTTCACGGACAACAAGTTGCGGTGATCAGGTTGACGCGCAACGATCAAAAAATCTGACGATCCAGGCGGGATCGCCGACGATCGCGGCCGATCTCCGCGGAACAACGATTCTCGATGAACGGCTCCTCGTCGAACCGCAGCGTTACGAATGATCTGGACGAAGGTCGTTCCAAAGGTCACCGAGGTGTCCTCAAGAGACGTACCGAAGAGGAACTACTGAATGTGACGCAGCGTCAGTAAATTAATTTTGTGAAGCTGGGTTCGTGACGTATTTTCATGATCCCACCAGCAATTTTTTTTTTGTTTTCATTCACCAGTAATTTGGTCCAGCAGATTCGCAGCACTGCTCGTCGCCTCGATTGTCCTCCCACGCACGTTGTCAGCGCAAAGAAAACACGCAGCATCGCCGAAACGATTACGCCAACGAATCGGACAACGATCGCGCGAAAATCGATTGAATAATTTCAATTGTAAATCGATCTGGTCCTCCCCCTCTTAATGCCGTTCCTTCCCCTTAGGTACCTCTTTCTCGTCGGCGAGTTTTGGCTAGCTAACGTGGACAATGGTTCGTTTCGACTGTCAAGTAATTATGTACATCTCCATTGTGCATCGTCGAGCGAAAATCGAGAGACCGGCTTACCGAGAGAAAATCGCGACCAACTTATTCGTCCGTCGCGATCCTGATCGAATCAAGTACCGCCTGATCGAATTTCGCGAAATAAGACGTTCACCTCGTGCGATGATTTTTAATTCGGATTCGATTCGCAACGCGTAGCGCAGAATTTATTACGTGGTTGTGAAATGTTGCGTTTCCTTAAAAAGGACGATGCCCGAGGTGATTTCGAGCAATTTTTTCCTTTGCGAAAATCGCCTCCGGGGCTTCGTTCAGGAGTTATCGACGAAAAACGCGGACCAATCACAGTCCGGATCGGCGACGGGTGGGCGTGGTCTCGCTGAGCGCGGCGTTGGCACTGGTCGGCTCGGAATCGGTAGCTGTAGCCGCGCTCCGATTGGTCCGCGTTTTTCGTTAATAACTCTTCAACGAAGCCCCGGAGAATATTTTTGCAAAGGAAAAAGTTACTCGAAATGACCTCGGGAATCACGCCGTTCAAGGAAACACATTTTTGGGACAGCCTGAAAGGAGAAATTAGAAACTGAAAGCAGTTTCTCTGTCACCGATTCAATCTCCTTTGCGACGAATTGTAAAAAATTTGAACATTAGAATTTTTGTGAATTGTTTAACGCTACTTTCTAATATTTTCTGCTAGATTACGTGCAGCGAACCAAAGTTGCTGGGCTAGTTGCTACACAGAATGTCGCCGAATGTTCTTTTCGTAACTGCAAAATTGAAATTTTTACGTGAAAAATCAGCGCAAAGGGGTGCTCGTTTTCGAAGAAACCGAAAACTCTTCGACGATGCGTGCACTCGAGCACCATTCAGCTCACGTGACTGCTTATTATGAATTATTTTTACCTGCGTTTTTAAACATTGGTCTTGACTGTTCATTTTTCGTAAATATTGTAGATGTTGACAGAGGATGAAGAAGTTGACGAAAAACTTTCAATATCGTCGTGAATGTTTACCGCAGATAAAAATAGCTGACGAGAAGCGGACACTATACCAACTATACAATAAGAAAGTGCATGTGTTCGTCGAAAATTGTGAAATTGACTTTTTCGAAAACGAATCCTGCATCTAAAAATACCAGAGTACTGTGATGTACCGTCACCTGGTTTTAATTTGTCGAAATTGTACGAATACGGATAAAAGAACATTGACACGTGATGTTAACAAACTTGAATTATAACAAAATTTGCTTGGATTTCATTTATCCCGTGTTATATCATTCCAAGTGTTTGGAATTTCAAAGTCACTCGCAATCATTTGACACACTAAAATTTTATCTATAACAAGTAGATATTTATACAAACTTTAATTATTTTCGCAAAATCTGGACGAGGAACAAATCTTTTGTATCAACGACAAGATCGTTTACAACAAACACAAAATTTCGTGCTTCACTTAATTTCTCTTAATATGCACGTTTTATTGCAAAACGTGGAAGCTATTTGCACAAACTTGCACGTTGCATCGGTGCATACATCCATTAATCAGTATAGTAAAATTACTATCGGTTTCGAAAATTCTACTTATACTAGCAGCTAAATATTAACTAAAAAAAAATGAAGTAAAAATTGTAATTATTTTATTTGACGTTGCAGTGAAAACCCCTAAAATTTTCTCTCACCTGGACAAGTTCGGGGACATTCTGTGCATGCACGCTATAGTGTTTATGGATCGAACGTGGTGGGCTTCAGGCGAAGACGTTTCAACTTGAAGTGGTTCTTGAAGTGACACCGAAAACTTCGGGTACGCGCGAATACTCCTCGATTCGTGTCCGTTCGATTTCGATTTCGATTGAATACATCGAAGGCAATCGATGCCTTGGAAAATCTCTTTGCGGGGCGCGGCGAGATAACGTTGACAAAATGTTTTGAATTTTCAACCAAGAGAATTTGCCAACTAGTTAATGTATCACTGGGAGCGTGCCAAATTGAAAAGTATGAACGATTAAATTTTATTGCAACTGCAGCGATATCGTTAATCGAATTCTGTATTTTTAATCAATTATCATAAAAGTGAGAGGGTGCCACTTAGACCCTTGGCAACTGGCACGAAAGTACTCATCTAGAACTTGACGGAATTTATGAAAATAGTGAAAATATTGCAATTTTCAAGAAAGAAAGAAAGCCTGAGTTATTTATTTCTTTATTCATTTAAAATTAAAGGATCATGCCCAGCTAAGCCTTAAAGAAACCTGACCTTTGTAATTTTTTCTGGAAAAAATTGGTGGACTCTTCCATTAATCAAGCACCTCATTTAAAGGTATACATAGTGCGCAAATTGTTGTAATTTTTATACAACCAAATCTTACAAAATGCCCAAGCAACAGTCCCTTTCTCTGTGTCACCAGAAACAGAAAAATGCTTCTGTGATTTGATCCAGTAGGCGAATCAAAGTTGAATCATTGAATCGCTAGATAAAAAGATTAAAAATGTCTAAACATTTTCTTTCGTGTTCACTAAAAAAAGTGTCCAAGAAAAATATTTCGCTCGTCCAGTAAATAAAACGGTACATTAACAGAACCTGAGCAATTTTTGTAATGTATTCATAATTATGCAACATGCGAAAATTTTGCAATGTTCGAAAAAGTCCACTTTTTTTCCAGAGAAAGCCCCAAACACGTTCCTTTGAGATATTTAACAATGCAAGAGCCCTTAAATGTTTAATTCTTCTCCGCGTTCAGAAGTCGATCGTAAAAAATCGTCAACGTTATTGTCGCAGCTCCCTGCATTACAAAGGATTGCCAAAAAGAGGATTATAGCTGCGGTCACGCACGCGGAGCGCTACGAATTCGAAAACCGGTGCGCGCCCGCAAGGAATCATGCGCCGTGATCGCGACGAAAATGATTGAAATACTGATTCTGCGAACACCGCGAGGCCGCGTTTTGTTCCGACAGACGATCCTCGACGCTAATATACAATTACCCTGTTAAATAATATACATCGATCGGTAATCAGGAGGGAAAGTCACTCCGTTGCTAATAACAACACACGATAATTACGTAGCTATTTATCGTAATCGCATAACGGGGCTAGTCACCGGTTTACACGTGCAGAATATCCAGAAACTAGCGGAATTCGAGTCGCGGGGAATTCGGAAAATTGTTGTTCCTGTCGGCTGAAAGGAGAAGGAAAAAAAGAAAAAGAAGAAAAAGAAAAAACGATGGGAATCTACGATCGAGACGTTATTCACGCGCGCGCCGTTCACGCTTAGGTTACTGTATAACGCTACGTTTTTTTTTTTTTACGTGACAGTGCATGTTTATGTCTAAAAGAGTTAATTTAACGTGACGCATAAATATGTACAGGTATTTACAAGGGGAGAGATCCGCGCGGCGTTTAAAACGCTGCGACGTCTCCGCGAATAACATCCGGTTCAACGATGTCTTGTTTGGCACAAAACCTCCTTCACATGTAGATACGCCGTAAATCTGAGGGCGATGTTATCATGTTGCACTGCGGACAGAGCTTTTTTGCACCCTGGAAAACACGAAAATGTCGACGTTTCGCTATTTCTATTTATTTTTTTTTACACATTCATTTGCAACGGCTCTAAAAAGGCACGCTCTGACTTTCGACGATTCGTTAACACGTAACCCGTTTATTAATTCGACAGTGAGCCGAACAATTTTTCCGGTTTTTTTTTCTGTCATTTTCACTCAAACCTACAGCGGTTTTTAGAAAAATGCTCAAATATTCATAAAACGCGTTACGCGTGGTAACACGATATATGCGAAAAGAGTTTATTTGCTGAAATAAACTTGTATCAGTTTGCCCTAGGGACGGGCAAGTTGATACATTTTTTAGTTTTTAATTTTTCCAACTTTTTATACCGTGTAGACATTGTGAATAGAAATTTTAAAAAATGTGCTGTAACAAATCCAGCAAAAAAATTTTGAGCATTGCTGTAAAATTTCCATTCTTCGACCTGTTCGGATTAAACTATAATAAATAGACTGCGGATCTTTATGCAAAATAAGAATTTTCTGCCTACATTGCAACAGACTGGAAATAGAATTGTCTTTCTTAATATGTTTAATAGGTTGGAAATAGTGTAATACTATTTTCAAATTTTTCTAATGTTTTCACTGCTTTAAAGTACGCCTACCCATTTTTGCCATGAAAGCATCAAATCCGCAGTCTAATAATAAATTATACCTACGTCGAGTAATTCCAATTTCGAGTACAATTATTGTTGACTAAATAATCGTAAAAATTGATTTACCTCGGTTCGAATAATTTAACAGTATAGTAGAACTTACCAGTGTGTGCAACCAGCATTGTTCACAATGCACATGCCAGCAGCAGACAGAAGTTACGGGTTTCTTGTATTGTTCCTGCGAACAGAGACAAACGGGAACTCTTGTATTTTTAAACATAATTGTATAAGTTTATAGACGAAGAATAGATGTTGTGAAAAAGTGGTAGAAGCAACCAGTAAATATTTTATCAAATAAAATAATGTTTCTTGGCGGGGGCTGCCTGATAGCTGTCTAAACAATGTGTAAAATGTGTGTCTGTGATCAAATTATTGAGGCCACAATGCGAAAGGTACTACAATACAAAAGTACCCACTGTACTACTAAATGTATGTATTTGCAATTTGCAAATATTCACTACTTGGTAGAAGTATAATAAGAATTCAGTACAAATGGGATGGGTAACGCTCTATATGATTTTGAAAAACGATTCCTTCGCAAGAAGTGTTTCATTGCTTCGAGAGAAGCGTGTACCCTTACAGTACAAATGGGATATCGCTAGAATAGCTGGATCACTAGATCAATAGATCTCTATGCAAAATTGTCTGCGTCAATTCCAAAGGACTGTAGCCAAATAGGCATTTCATTCTTACTTCAATCATTTTAACACTTTCACTGCCAAACTAGAAACCTCAAGAATTCCACAAAGTCAAAGCAAGTTATTTATTGAAATAAAAATTGAATAAAATTAAAAGTATGATACTGAGTCGTTCTCCTACTTTCTTAGATTTTACAGATCCTAATAAAATTCGCTACAATGAATACATTAACGTAAAAATTCATTTTAAAACCTGGACAAATAATCCCACACATAGTTGACATAGTCAGCGTGTTAACACTTCCGAACCAGTCAAAATGGCTGGTGAATGATTTCATCTTTCACGATTACTGAAACTATGGAAACGTTTTCACGAGAAATGTTTTGTAATAGATCTGTTCTTTGGAGTACAAGTTACCATAAAAATCGTATGAAATCTGAGAAAATTCAATCTTGTTGTTATTATAAAGGGGTAAGTGTAAGTCACGTTTAGGGCTCGGTAGTTCTACTGAATTTTAATTCCCTCTTTTAATTCCCAGTTTCGCATAAAATCCGCTATCAACAATTGGTCGTTTGAATGCATAGTGGTCGACAGACGTGGCTCCAACAATTAGATCGGCAACCATTCGAAAGATTTACCATGCAGATGAGACACTTGAAAGGTTGTCCACGCATCTCGGCCTCGAGTTCTCGGATTCTTCCCCTGAGAGCCTCGATGACGGGCGTGTCTCCGTCTCTTCTAGGGGATGACGGCACCCCCTCGCCTTGCTCGCTCTGACCGAGAGCGGTCATGGTCCCCGGCTCGGGCTTGACCTCGACCATCCCCTGGCCGACTTGCTCCGGAGTCTGCGGCGTGTGTATCGAGTTAGGCGCGTTCGGCGAGATCACCGCTTCCCGGAGGGCGTCTCTTTCCTTCTGCTCCCTCGGCGTCCCGTCCATACGCGGCGCGATCACGTCGGCTTCGGAATACTGAGCCGGCCCAAACTCGGCCACGTCGTCGCCGTCGACCACCAGATCAACGTCCTCGTCGTCCTGCTGATTCGGCCCGCCGTTCCCGCCGGCGGACGAACGGTTGCTCGATGATGTCGCCAGACCTGCGGCTGTAACAAAGAAAGATCACATTAGTATTCTTCAGGGCGGCGTACGGAGAAACGTTAACGGACCGACGCCGCCATACAAGCGACATGCCACTTCAAAATCAAATTTAACCCTTAATTTAACCCTTGTAGCGATTTACGATTCGCATTGCGAGAGAACTCTATATCGAAATAAACTTACAATACGTTATAAATGGTCTGATTTAGAATTCCAAGACCTAAATCATGTTATATAGCAATGCCCAGACTATGAAAATGAACGTAGCACATTGGAAACAAACCTCCTCAAAAGCAAGTACTGTTTCCCTCTTTGTATTATTTCCTTCCTATGTAAACCTGATATAAAAGGACTGAAATTAATTTATAATTTCCTTAAACAATGTTCCGTTAGAGTTTAGAGACAATGTGAACCTATTTAGTGTAAGCCAAATGTAATAACACTGTACTTGCTATATAAAAATAAATAAATGGTCTGATTTCAGTAAGAGAGAATTAAGATAAATAGTTTTTCGGTTTAACTTTCTCTTCTTTTCTATATGTTGTATTACTTATAACAATTACTTGTTGCGGATGAGATCCGTCCGGTAACTAGCATGTACCTTGGAGTTTATTCTTTATGTTTGTTGTGCAATGTTATTTATTTTGTTACAATATATATTGGAAATTCAAAGTCTATGCTTTGCAATGAACGGTCTATATGAAGTTATGATGAAAAGATGACTTTTCGTATGTGCAATTATGATTTGAAAGAGAGAACTCGATTTTTCTTTTCTTTATGTTCACTTATACCTTTCTTATTTATGTAATTTTCCATGAATATAGAAAGTCCCTTGATATACTGCTTTTTGAATCGTGTAAATATGATCTATTCTAAATATCTGTTTAAATATCTGTATATTATGGTATATTCTAGTATATTCAGGTATATTATGGTATATTCTGATATATTATGGTATATTCTGGTATATTATGGCATATTATGTTATATTGTGGTATAATCTGTTATATTATAGTATATTTTGGTGTATTAAGGTAAATTATGATATAGTCTAGTATATTATGGTATATTCTGGTATATTGTGGTATATTCTAGTATATTCTTGTATATTATGGTATATTCAGGTATATTATGGTATATTCTTCTATATTCTGATATATTATTGTATATTCTGGAATATTAATTTATATTATGGTATATTCTGTTATATTCTGGTATATTATGGTCTGTTATAGTATATTCTGATATATTCTGGTATATTATGGTATATTCTTCTTTATTCTGGTATATTATTGTATATTCTGGAATATTAATTTATATTATGGTATATTCTGGTATATTCTGTTATATTCGGGTATATTATTGTATATTCTGGAATATTAATTTATATTATGGTATATTCTGTTATATTCTGATCTATTATGGTCTGTTATAGTATATTCTGATATATTCTGGTATATTCTGGTATATTCAGCTATATTATGGTATAGTCTGGTATATTATGGTATATTCTGGTATATCATTGTATAATAAAATAAAACGTTTAATAATAAAACGAAATAACAAAACGTTTCAGAATGCGCACCAGAAAATCCCCCGAGCAGGTCTCACAAAAATGGAGTCCACCAGCAAAAGTAGCAGAAAATTAATATTAAGGTGCGATGTTATTTTAATATGTAAAATTTTGAAACGTTATTTTGGGACCAGACACGAGTAGCGGTGTAATAAATCGTTTCAGAATGCGCACCAGAAAATCCTCCGACAAGCATCGACGTGGCCCTGACTCTTCTTTGCCCGGCCCACTCGTATTCCTCGAAAGTTTCGGCATCGCCTTCTACATCGACCTCCTCGTCGTCGAGATTGTTCTGCCCAGCAGGATTGCCATTGTTGTGCTTGCTCAAACATCTTTCGACGTGTTGATTCAATTCCTCCGACGAGCCGGATAGCCTCTCGTTGCAAACGGGACACGACGGTTCGTCCGCTTTTCTCTTCCGATTCTTCACGCGGATTCTGGCCTGAAAGTGTCAACGATTTCAAGAAAAAACTACATCTCGAACAATTACTATCAATTTCAATTTGTTGGACACGAATTTCCCGGTAATTCGACGTTCGTCTGTTACAAATATTTTGTTCGGGTTACTCAAAAGTAAATCGCGATTTTTAAAACTGGGCGAGTCACCACCAAACTAAATTTATTTCCTTAGGATATTTCCGTGTGAGATATTAAATATTTTCTTGACCAAAAGAACTTTTAATTCAGATTGTACAAAAACAGATTTTTATGTGTAATGTTTAGAATTGTGCAAGCAAATTTATTCGGTTCAAAAAATTAGTGTAAACAAGTTATAAAAAGTGAACCGCTGATTGAATCGAAGTGACAGTAGTAATTGAATAATACAATAAATATAAGATATCAAAATAAATGAAGGTAACAGCAAGAAACGTTGTCGTACAGAATAAGGAACATGTTTAACCAGTGAACTGTGACTGACGAGTATACTCGTCGACCCGAAACTCCATTGCGGCGCAGTTAACGTTAATGAATTGTTAAATTCTCATCGAATAAAGAAGTGATTCTTTCTCATTTAGCTTTACAAGGACTTTGGATTTTGTAATAGTCATTGCTTGATTTCAATTCCGCGCCGTCAGGGATTTTTCAAATTCAATTCCACAGTTAACTGGTTAACGATGCACTTCTTTGCATCAGTACTAATTGGCGGCTGGGTAGACAGTATTACATATATTTATTTACTGTATTTATTTACCTGCCTATTCGCTTTAATCCTCTTGTAAGTTTCCCATCGGCCGTGAGGCGTTCCGTCCACGGACGATGGGGTGTGGTGCATCGGCCCATGGGGATGATCCTGCGGATGTCCCGGGGGCAGGTTTGACCTCGGGGCTCGCGCTCGTGACGACGCCGACGATATTTTGTAAAGTCGATCGAGCTCCTGAGCAAAGTGTTGCTCTAATTCCTGCGGCCTCACGGTCACCCCGCAGGCTGGACAACACGACGGATCCGACGGAAATTTCTTTTTACCTGCGGCACAAAAAGATTTGCCCAATTTATCAAAACGAAATTAAATTCCATCGATCACTTCACCCTTAGCACATGAATTGTGACTCCGAAGCACCGATAGAAATTCTTGTGGCATTATTTCAAAGAAATTACGAAAAATATTACACAATATTTGTTACTATAACAAAATTTATATTTAATAGAAAAGCGAAACATTTAAATATTGTATGAAGAAATCGGGTCAGTTTCGTATGAATAAAATGGAAATATTCTAAGACGGAAGAAAAATTTAGCCGAGTGCAAATTATTAATAGTTTAACACTGAACCTAACGAGCCTTAAAAGTACTGATACATGTCGTCTTATAAAAATGGCGAGATTGAATTTATTTCGATTTTGTGCGGTTCGTAACATGCTCTCCTAAATACAATATTTATTTATTTAATCGTTTCCCACGAAAGCATCTGTACCATTTCAGTAATTGTAAAATAAAAAATATGGAACGGTCATTTTGACCGGCGGTGGTAGGTTTAGTGTTAAAATCTACATACTAAAATTAATTTTCAAATTTCCCTTTTGAGTCTACGATTATTAAAATTCGACAGGAGTGTAGGAAATTAGTGAAAATAAAACCGGAAATGGTGCAGAAATTTTATCGCGAAGGGCCAAGGTCATTTTTCCCATGTAGATGTTGTTAATCTCAACGTATGTATCGTTGTTTATATTACCTAGCTTAGATATCCAATCTACGATAAATTTTCGGGTCCCCGGAACTAATTAAATGAAATTATTAGTAGTTCTCGAAATATTCACTGTCGCTTTGAACAATTTATACAACAGATGAAAAGAAATCTAACTAGTTTGGATTATTAAAATCATACAATGAGTAAAGAAATATTTATTTAGCTTCTGCTTTTTGTGGCTAATGCAAACAATTTTTATTTTGCATAAAGATCCGCGGTTTAACACATACAGTGTTTATTCTATATATGTTCCGAATGCCTATCCGATAAAAGTCCCAGAACTATATCTACTGTTATCTCGATCGCCCCTGGAGCTTCGAAAAATATTCATTGTCACTCTAAACAATTTATTCAACAAACAAAATGGGCTTGAGAATGTCAACGTATCGGAGCTTCAGATTATTAAAATCATTCAAGGAGTAAAGAAATATTTATTTGACTTCTGTTCAACACAGACAGAGTTTACTCTATATATGTCCCGAAAGCCTAGCCGATAAAAGTCCCAGAACAATCCCCATTCCTATCTCGGCCGCCGCTAGAGCTGCGAAAAATATTCATTGTCAATCTAAACAATTTATTTAACAAACAAAATGGGCTTGAGAATGTCAACGTATCGGTGCTTGAGATTATTAAAATCATTCAAGGAGTAAAGAAATATTTATTTGACTTCTGTTCAACACAGACAGAGTTTACTCTATATATGTCCCGAAAGCCTAGCCGATAAAAGTCCCAGAACTATCCCCATTCCTATCTGGGTCGCCCCTGGAGCTTCGAAAAATATTCATTGTCACTCTAAACAATTTATTCAACAAACAAAATGGGCTTGAGAATGTCAACGTATCGGAGCTTCAGATTATTAAAATCACTCAAGGAGTAAAGAAATATTTATTTGACTTCTGTTCAACACAGACAGAGTTTACTCTATATATGTCCCGAAAGCCTAGCCGATAAAAGTCCCAGAACTATCCCCATTCCTATCTGGGTCGCCCCTGGAGCTTCGAAAAATATTCATTGTCACTCTAAACAATTTATTCAACAAACAAAATGGGCTTGAGAATGTCAACGTATCGGTGCTTGAGATTATTAAAATCAATCGAGCAGAGAAATGTTTGTTTGGCTTCTGTTTAACACATACAGTGTTTATTCTGTATATGTCCCGCAAGCCTGGCCAATAAAAGTCCCAAAACTGGACTAAGCTGTCCTTTTCTACGTTCGGCGTGGATCGGAGAATCTCCTGCCCGATACATGTCCCCGGCTAGACCCGAGTTTTGGACATAGATCGAGTAGACACTGTAATTCGACAGTTGAATAGAGTCAACTGCAATTTCCTTGGGATCCGACGTCCAAAGAATCGTCCCGAATTTCGTTTGCGACAAAAGCTCGCCACGCAAATCGATTAAAAGATGTCCGCGGCGTTTACGAGCGTCGTAAGTCACCGCGAACGAGAAGAATTTCGAGAACGCCGACCAGTTCAACATACGTCCCGAAGCGTTTGTCTTTCTCGTTCGTTTTCTCAGCTTAGCGAGTCATCGGCTTCCCTCCGCCTTCATCGTTTTCTCTCCCGCGCGAGTTTCCTCTTCTTCTTGTCGGAAGCAGCATTCTTTTTCTTTCTTTCTCTCTCTCTCTCTCTCTTCTCGTCCCCCCCTCCTTTCAATTAAACGCGCTCGCAAATTTATGTCCGCGCCAGCGCCCGGTGCCCCACACTCGATATTCCGCTTTTCCTTTCTTTATTGAAACAGACACCTTCTGCTCCCTTTTATAGGTATTGCGAACGGCCTCGATTGGAAATAATCGCGATGCAAAATACCGGTAAACACGCTCGCTCCTTCGTTTCATAATTCGCCGACGGTCCCCCGGTCCGATTATGGCTCGGCCCCGGCTCCGATCCGCGAATATTTCACGGGAAACGCTCCCGGATGCGACCATTTGTAATTTAGAACATAATAAACGACCTTTTTATTATCAATTCGACTCCTACGGCGCGCAGTGGGCAATTTCGACAAAATCGGATTCAAGGAACTTTAGAAATGAGGAAGAGCGACGAACATTTTTTAAAATTAAAGCTGAAACTTTGTAGAATATCGGAAAAATAGGGAGATTATTACCATCCGATCATTTCAACGAAAAAATTTCGACAAAATCGGATTCAAGGAACTTTCGATAGAAATGAGGTAGAGCGATCAACATTTTTTAAAATTAAAGATGAAACTTTGTAGAGTATGGAAAAATAGGGAGATATTACCATCCGATCATTTCAACGAAAAAATTATTTCATTAGTTTTTGTCACTCTTATCTCGGTCGCCTCTAGAGCTGCGAAAAATATTCACCGTCACTTTAAACAATTTATTTAACAAATAAAATAGGCTTAAGAATGTCAACGTATCGGAGCTTCAGGTTATTAAATCTATTTTTTTTTTTGCAAAATCCTGAGGTTGTAGACAAATTTTGAGACCAGATTTGAAATCAGCCTGAAAAGAATCTATGTGAAATGATGTATAGCATGTTAAAAAAAAATTTTTCCGCGCGTGGTATTGGAGAAACCAAAATTTTCTTGCACGTTTAACGAATTTTCTCAAGCTTCAAAAACGTTCGTACCAAAATCTCCCTATTTTTCCTATATTCTACAAAGTTTGAGCTTCAGTTTAAAGAAAATTTCATCGCTCTACCTCATTCCTGTCGAAAGTTCCTCGATTTTGAATCCGATTTTGTCAAAATTCCCCACTACGTGCGGCGCTGTCGTTCGTCCGTATTAACAGTCACATCATCAGAGGGATCAAAGGTGACTCGATCTTCTATCACGATAATCCAAATGATTAAAATGTTCTCAATTTCTGAACGACCTTTATCGAAGCGGAGATTGCAGGAAAATTTGTCGTATTTTTGCATTTACTTACGTCCTCGGGTATTCATGAAATACAGATTCGACGAATCGGTAAGTGTTTTACCTAAATAAATTTTATGTTCGACAATATTTGCCCGATGAAACGGACGTTTGCATAAACTTTCGCGGGGCAGGTTAAGGAACGAACACTTCGTTTATTTAATACGGGTTTACGTGGCTGAGCGGAGATTCAAATATTCGACTTTCCCCAGCGTGCTCGAGAGAATCTTATTTCGCTGTCTCCCGGTTCTTGTCATTTCTTTTAATTAAATACACGCGGGCCCTCTCTGTTATACCGGTTCTAAAATGCAAATCATAGCGCGATTATGATGTCGGGTAGAACGAGACACTGCGTCGAAAAAACAGGGAGTAGTATCCTCGTTCGGTCGAAGTAACTGGAAAAAGCGAAAGTCGATGTTTGCTTCGGCGAACACCGAAAATATTCGCATACTCTCCGTGCTCGCTGTCGAGAACGAAGTAGAAACCGCGTTATATCGGATTGAAACTGTATCACCATCGGGATGGGTCAGAAATGACTCCGGTGCAGGCCTAGGAGGGTTAAAGCTGAGAATTTACCTTCCTTTTGCATTAATTATAGGTTGTCAAATTTATTTACTGGAAAGCAGATATTTATGCTTGGAATTCACAGCGCCGTATTTATATTTGTATCGCTGTTTAACACAATCAGAAATTAAATAATTTATTTACAATAAATTTCGGTGAACGCTTATGTTTCCGTTTAGCAGTGTGACGTCACTTTTTCAAAGAACGACTGACCGTTATTTAAGCGAATTTGCAGTTCAAGCCGCATCGAGAATGTTTCAAAGCAACGGAGAAGAAACGAGGGATTCAATTATAGTTCGTCAGCTCTGTTTTCGAAGGTTTATGGCACCAATTTGGATTCCTCTCGCATAGGTCACCATCTGAATGCCTGTTTGATTTAATAGAGAACATCACCGCAAAACCCGAAGGGTGAGAGAACCGCACCGATATAGTCGCGTTTGAAAGGGGTGAACGCGGATTCCTTCTGGAACGGACATAAAAAAAGGAATAAAACGTTTGCGATAACATCGTTGCAATAATGAAATAGATTTTGCGACTGATAACACAGAAAAGCTGGCGCATCAATGCTTAACACCGTACGCCCGTTTCCCCTAATTTAAACATCGACGATGGTTACGACAACTGGACACAACTATGATCAACCCCTTGAAAGAAATAACACAATAACAAATTTGGATTTATTTTAAAGCTCGAAGCCTCTTTTCTTCTAGGACATTTATGCACGATACAGCAGGTGAAAAACTGAGCACACGTTTTTGGCTGAAACAAATTTTTTAAACAAAAAAAATTGTTTCTTCTTAATGGATCCATTACAGACTCGAAGATTGAATCCTCCCCTTCACAACCACTGCTTGTAACTTAATCTACGATTTTTTCCTTTCGCTGTGCGATAGAACAAAAATGAGAAATAATGAAAGTGACCCAGAGTGAAATAATGAGTGACGATCTTTCATTCGAGGCTCAACAAATCGGTCAGAAAAAATCGTAGATCGAGTTTTTGGCGCTCGTTGCAAAGGGGAAGCTTCGGTCTTCAATCCCGCGGTGGTTTCAGTCACGAGAAAAATTGTTCAACGTTTCTGCAGACGTTTCGATTCGCAACGTTTTGGATCGAAGGAGTGTTTCCTGTATCGTGGAAAAGTATCTTAGACGGAGAAAGCTTGAAAACTTTGAGAACTTGACAATTTTTCGAGAACGTACAAATTTTTAATTTCGTAAATACTTTGTCACCGTTCAGAGATCGCAGAACGCGAAAATTCCGCGGCTCGGAAATAAATCTGTTAATGGGGGGGATTAAATAGGTCCGCGCAGTCGAATGAATTCTGTTTGTCGATCGGAAACGCAATTTGATGCGGCGCGCATTCGCGACGGATTCAAGGAGGAAGGAATTCCCGTATCATTGAAATATTATAAGCTACGGGTAATTAGTTGAGAGCTCCTGTAGTATTTACGAGCGTTTAATCCGGATAGAACAATTAGTACATATCGATGGTGCCAGGTTGGTGGTTACAGATGTAGCATGGGGAACTACCTATCGCGTATAATCCGGTTTTAATTAAATAACGGAGTTTCTCTTTCGCAACGGTTGCTCCCCTCGCCCCTCCGTCACCCCCCACAATTGAATCTCAGATTCCTGATGGATATTGATACAATAATGCACTCTCGTGCTTCTTCTCTTTTGCAACGGCAGAAATACAATAACTGACGTTAAATCGAACAGCTCTCTCGGCGTGAACGCAGTTCAAATTACAACTTTGTACGAAGATTTTCAATTTACGAGTTTCTTCCGCACCTTACATGCTTCATGATACAAAGAAGAATTTGTATTTACGTGTTCGTTTCTGATATATAGTTTTCAACTGATCAAAATTGTTTAAACAGGGAAGATTTTTCCACGCAATCTCTCCTCTTTTGCGATCTATATATATACATATATTCTGTATATAGTCTATACATAGTTTCATATTTCATTAAACTAATTATATTTTAATTTAGGGCTTTACTTCAGTTCGGCAACACAGAAATTTGTATTTACGTGTTCGTTTCTGATATATAGTTTTCAACTGATCAAAATTGTTTAAACAGGGAAGATTTTTCCACGCAATCTCTCCTCTTTTGCGATCTATACATATATATATAGTCTATACATAGTTTCACATTTCATTAAACTAACTGTATTTCAATTTAGGGCTTAACTTCAGCTCGGCAACACAGAAATTTTCAACCTTTTCCTGTATAATCCTGTACACCTTGACGAGGAGATGCCAAAAATCGAAGTTTTAAGAAAAGGAGTTCACTGGTTCAAAAGTTATGGGTGTTCAAAGTTAACTTATCGCGTTAAAATCGTAAATAGTTTATTCCTTACTTTAAAACTTCGATTTCCGGCATTTTCTCGTCAAGATGTACAGGATTATGCAGGGAAAAGTTAAAAATCTCTGGGTTGCCAAGGTGAAGTTTGACCAAATTTAGTGCACAGAGTTACAGAGTAATTTTCTGGATGACGTACACTTTGCCTGCTCAGGAGCCTGTTCTTTTAGACAATTTCAGAAGTAATTGTTGCATTGTATAGATTGGTAATCGGTGAATCATGAACGAAATTGCTGGAGAATTTCTCACGAAATTTTATAATTGATTATTTCTCGTTTCTCGAGAAAAATTGCAGTATTTCTCGAGAAATTTAAATCTAGGAAAATTGTAACGAATCCCAATTATTTTATATCATATAAATTCTTAAATTCTTATTTAAAACTTAAGAAAAACTGAACACTGAAATTTTTGAGTCCACTGAAAAAAGGACGCCCAATCTTCAGCAACTTTTGGGTGTTCTGTACACGATAACATCCACACAAAATGAAAGAAATTTTTCTACGGCTACAGATTTTGTTACAAAAAGACAAGAAGTAGATTGTCTGATTCTACATTAGACGCATTATGCTTCTTAAGAAGTCATTTCAAAAGCGTAATGTTTCACTTTATAAAAGTTTATTAAAAATTCTCGAGAATTCTCAAGAAATACAGTCGTATTTCTCGTTTCTCGAGAAATGAAAAATGTTGAGAAATCGGGAAGACAATGTTGGGGTAATTACGCGCGGGGCCGATCAATGAATCGGTTTTTGGAATCTGCGGGGAGATAAAGCCTAAGTCGATGGCACGCAGTGAAACATCTCGCTTGATGTTATGGTGGCCAGAAAGGGTTGTCGGCGGTTTTGCACCGCGGCGTCACCATTACAAATTCCCTCGGGCATTTAGCCGCAACTGCTGGCACCTCGATGGGTTGGGTCACTGCCCCTAGACACATCTCCGCCATCAAACATTTTTTACCTTCTATCAACTGCCATTTTATTAGTATGTCTCACATGTTCGCGTACTATACCACATATTATTCAATATAAAATCCGCACACTGCCTCCACCGGTTGATCGGACGCCCCTCAAAACGGAATAACTTTCTTCGAATCGGATTTAACGAGCTGAGCTCCCTTCGAGAAGCTGGAAACATCTTTTTGGAAAAATTGCGATTTGTCCAAATCGCGGAAAAACTGCTACAGGTCGTTTCGTAATGAAATTAGCAGACTGGATTTAATGCATATAATAAGAAAAACGGTAAAGATTATTTTAAACTTGTTCAAATTGTCAAGAGAAGAAATTCATTCTTATTTAATTCCAATTTCTTGTACTGAAAGTTCATAGCGTTTTTAAATAAAAATTGAGATATTCATTCACAGATTTATTCAATAACATATTTTCTGTTGAATCACTCTTTGCCACTTCTGAGGTACCATGTTATCGAAGAGACCTATGAATAAATATCTGAATTTTATCTTTGAATTTTAATGTATCCCCACTACAAACTTTCAAGAATGTTTCTGCTTTAAAAACCCACAATTGTTCGTAAAATTAGTATTGAACACACTAAAGAGCGATTTAGAAATTAGCTGAATTAATTATGCAGTGCAAGTATTCGTCTTATTTTTATTATTTGTTCACTTTTGCAAAGTACAAAGCGTTTTCGGCACGAGGGTGTTCCCGAGATCTCTAAAGTTCATAGTGTATTGCAAATAGCGAACGGGACGTGCAATGAACTGTGCAGCTGTAATGACGTTTTATCAATGAATTATTATAATGACGATGACGCCGGCTTTTGTATAGAGCAATAAAACGTCGAAATGGTGGTCAGACAAACCCGATAACTGCTAACACCTTTCGTTTTGCGCCGATGGAAACGCACCTGCTGCAGGAACGATTTCGACTTTAATCAGCCGCTTAATTATCTTAATGAGAACCGAACAAGACGCGGCCCGGGTACGTAGCTGTGTAAACACATTTCACGTCGTGAAAGCACAATGTACGTATTACTCATATTAATGTAACTGATTGTTGCCTGCGCGTCGTAATAAAAACTAATTAACCACAACTTTCGACGGGGAACCGAATAAGAAGACTCGGAAAACCGTGGAATTATCTCACGTATTATTCTATACAAAATATAATGGGAATGTTAATGCTCCATTATGCGGTCGTGTATTATGTACAAAATAATAGGATGTTGTTAATGTTTCGTTATCAAGTTAATTGAGAATTGTGTTTACACGGTTTCAAATTATATCTGCAAGAACGGACTATGTAAGAATAATTTGCGAAAGAACGCCAGATTATAGTTGTAATATATACATGTATTTATTTAACATGTATTTGTTTAACATGCTTTTGTCAAATTGGATAGCGACGGCTTCGGATATGTCTAAATTGTTATTCACAGTGTAAAAAGAAAAGTACATTTTCGAATATTTAATAAAATGACACATTAAAACTACTAAACATTCCAAAGATTGGAAACTGGAAAAATATGCGACTTAACATGATTACTAGTTTTATAAATTCATTAACTAAATAGGGAACTAGATGACAAATTTACAAAAATTGAAGTAACAAGTTTAGGTTCCTAAAGTATCAATCGGAGCGTCTAAACATGATTTCCCGTACTATCAAATATGTCAGACGGTTTTCATTGTTCTGATTGCCTTTGTTTCAACACGTTCGGTTTCAAATCGATTCCCAGGCTATCATATCATCGACGTTAACCCATGCAGGATATTTGCAAGCTTATCACGCTTAAGTGTTCGCATAAGTTCAGCAGTTAAGGATACAAGGGTCTGGAGGGAGGTTTCCGATTCGTTCGCACGCTCAAGCTTCCCTAAGTGCAGACTTCCTGAAAGGGTCTCGTCTAAGGACATGCGCCCCTTCATGCATACTGAATTTTCTGTATCTCCTAAATCGGGCTTTATTGACAATTTCTCAGAAAAGCAGTTTTCTATGCCTCGGAAGGAATCATAGAATATTTTTATAACACATTTCCAACCAGTATCCCCACTCCTATTCCATATTCGAGGAAAATGAATACTGTGAAAACCAGGCTTCGAGCTTAAAAATAAGGCTTATGGTTGTCCTATTTATTTTTACGAAATTGTTACAGTTTAAATGTCGAGAAATGCTCAAATACTTTTTGGCTCCACTGTATTCAATTTTATGTTATAAAATTGGTTATGTGTGTACACTTTCAGTGCCTACACGATACATGTCCAAAATACGGGTCTGGCCAGGGACATATATCGGATAGAAAATACAATTCTCTGATACACTGCCGAACGTAGAAGCGGAATTTTATCGGCTAGATATCTCGGACATACATCGAGTAAAGACGTATAAAAATAGTGGGGGAAGTCGCCCGGGCCAGGCCTAGAGTATAGTGTTCGTGTTGCACATCAAATTTCATTGTCTCGAAGTTTATGCGAACGCGCATTTGCATAGTTGATACCGAAGTCAGATAAAACGATTGAAACTGTAACCTATAGTATAAAGTTTTATTCACTTAGGTGTGTAACTTTATATTGGTGTCTAAAATTTCACGTGCATACACACTTTTATCGAAGAAGCTAAAATCAACCGAAAGGACTGAAACTGTAACCTTGAGTGTAATAATAGTTTATTCGTTTTGTATATCTAATTTCATATTGGCCTATAGAATTTTATTTCAACATATATTTTTATAGGCGAGAAAACCGAGAGTGCAATGTTCCGTTCATTTATTTATTGATTTAGCTAGTTTTCATATCGATGTCTAGAATTTTATGTTTCATTTGTAGACGAAAGGAAAATCACAAGGTTATGGTTTCAGTGATCAGGAAAAAGTGAAATAGTGCAATGCCTCATAAATATTTGGAAATCTTTCTACGTCGTAAATATTGTTAGTTTATCAATCGCTGTACAACTAATTGTTATTTTGTAAACAATTTTTGGAACTGTGGATCGAACGTGTGGAGCACATTTAATTGGAGTCTGGAATCAATGCTCATCAAACTTTCATCGTGCTAATTGTTATCGATTACAAAATATATTACAAAATGGCGAACTGGATGGAGAACGATCTTATCTTTTAGGATCGGTATGTGCGTTAAACTTCATCAACAAGTTTACTCGGAACGTGTTTTTTCACCCCTTGTATCTCATAAACGCGAGCAACCAGTGACTGTAATTAGACGTAATTACAGCGCTTCGAGGAAAAAAAATATTCAGACTTTGTACTGGGAATTGATTGAGTCATTAGAGATACGTTGGAAATGTAGATTTGAGGAACCGGTCCAGCAGTTAGGTTTGCCAACTTCTTCTTCGACGAAGCGTAAACTATAACGGGATAAAAAATACGCGATCCAAGTTAGGAACGAGTAAGAATATAAATGACACTGCTGAAGAACATATAATTAACTAAACATGTCTAATTATTTGAAGATCCCCGCTGTGGTTAAACGAATTTCGGTGCAGCGTTTAATTATTACAAAAGCGGAATTTAACCTAACAGTCGTCTGTCTAATTAGCAAACACATTCTGCAGTTTTTATGAAATGATTACGACACAACGTGTAAAACTATTCGGATCGCGATGAATATATAATCAACGAGAATATAAGTTGCACAACGCGGTAAACATTCTAAGAATGTTATTCGCAATTTATATAACACTCATAAAATATTGCTGTGGCCATCGGAAAGCGGATTATAATTGCTGTATTGAACAAAAAAGTTCCTACTAGAATATAATCGATTATAAATGCAAATATTACTCGTATTATGAAACACAGGAATTTTCGTTTCGCCGCAAAAAAGTATTTCAAACATTTCTAAAATTACATTAGAATTTAATGTAACTAAAATTTCCACTAAAATTAAATTGAAATTTCCTAACATTTCCAAAATTAAACATTAAATATGCGCAATATGTAAGCATCAAAATAAAAATCAAAAAAGAATTTCCAATAAAATGTACGTGGTATGAAAACATTAAACTAATAATTATTGTTCTATAAATTAAATATACTAACTAATAGCACAGAAGTTAAATTTTTGTATCAATTTGAAACAAAACTCTTTTAGCCAAGGGACACAGTAAATAGATAAAAATTAAAAATCTACTTACGTACACAAGCGCGAAAGCAGAAATTGCAATTGCAAATTCAGTTTTCTTACTTTTGTTAATATCTTGGCAAATGATTGTCACTGCACCGTAAGACCGTACAACCGAACACGTGTTTCCCAGCAGCCCGCCTTTTAAATAATAAATGTCTCAGCTATCTGCTCCTTTCCCTCGTTTTGTGACGTAATTTCAACCCCCCTCCCACCCTCCACACATTCGTCCTCCCTTGTTACACTCTTGTTCATTTTTTACGAATTTAGCTTTCGTTCGTTTCTCTCATACTCCGTCGTAAAGATGAATTCTGCTCCTGACATGACACATACCTCTCGAGTGATGTTCCTGCATAAATTCGTGGAGAGGGGGTGGAGGTGGGGGGTGGGGGAAAAACGTATTCCGTGAGAAAAGTCGAGGGACACCTAATTTGCTTTTACAGCCTTGAGCGAGCTTCCACGTTGATCAAAACACGTCGTACACGCTGGCAAGCCGATCGAGACAGCTATACCAACGAATTCCTCGCGATTTGTATATGCGAATTTATAAATTTTGAATTTCCTTACACTAGTATTTCAAGCAACATCGTGTCCGTAAATAAATGAAAATCTCTGGATTGCGTCAGCAAAATTAAAAATAGGATACGTTGTATTTATTAAACAGATTGTAGAGGTCAGATACGCTACTAGAGAAAAACAAACACATTTTCTGTTTATGAAAACGGGGCAAAGAATTTTAGGAGGACGTTAAAATTGATTTACTTTTATTTGCTATAAAAATCAATTTGGTTTCTGGAAATTCTTGTGCTCAAATCTGGAGGCTCTAATTTTCTATAAAAATCAGTGTCACTTCTATAATTTCTTGTGCTCAAATCTGGAGGCTATAATTTTCTAGCAAAATCAATTTTATTCCTATAAATTCCTGTGCTCAAATCTGCAGGCTCTAATATTTCTAGAAAAATCAATTTCTTTTCTATAATTTCTTGTGCTCAAATCTGGAGGGTCTAATATTTCTAGAAAAATCAATTTCTTTTCTATAAATTCTTGTGCTCAAATCTGGAGGCTATACTTTTCTAGGAAAATCAGTTAAGTTTCTGGAAATTCTTCTGCTCAAATCTGGAGGCTCTAAATTTCTATAAAAATCAGTTTCGTTCCTATAAATTCTAGTGCTCAAAGGAGGCTATAATTTTCTAACAAAATCAATTAAGTCTCTGGAAATTCTTCTGCTCAAATCTGGAGGCTCTAAATTTCTATAAAAATCAGTTACGTTCCTAGAAACCGTTGTGCTCAAATCTGGAGGCTATAATTTTCTAGCAAAATCAATTTTATTCCTATAAATTATTGTGCTCAAATCTGCAGGCTCTAATATTTCTAGAAAAATCAATTTCTTTTCTATAATTTCTTGTACTCAAATCTGGAGGCTATAATTTTCTAGCAAAATCAATTAAGTCTCTGGAAATTCTTCTGCTCAAATCTGGAGGCTCTAAATTTCTATAAAAATCAGTTTCGTTCCTAGAAACCCTTGTGCTCAAATCTGGAGGCTCTAATATTTCTAGAAAAATTAATTTTACTCCTAGAAATTCTTGTGCTAAAATCTAGAAGCTCTAATTTTCTATAAAAATTAATTTCACTTCTAAAAA
>CM052140.1:15561102-15585228 GCA_028454255.1 Halictus ligatus
CCCCGATGATAAATGGCGTTTCGTCTATTGCCGCGGCGATATTTATTATTACCGAACAGTATCTGAATATTACCGTCAAAATCGAAAGGGATAACATAGAAATAGAAAATGACGCGCAATCGCGCAATCGTTGAAACGTTTTATTAATTTAACGCGCGCGAGACGCCGGCTAGTTTTTATGGCGGAATAAACGTCGACGGTTAAACGTAAGCGTCATCGATGATGCGGGACGTCAACGCGCGGTTTCGAACGAAGTATAAAATTTTAATTAAAACGCGGCAACAACCACGCTGTTTGAGAGATTTTGTCAAGAAAAATCCTCGCGAGAGGGGTGGAACAGGGTGGGGGGCGGTAAGCAATGAATTTACGCGTTATTTAATCAAAGAAGCCGCGTTCAACTATCATTTTCACTTCTTATCTCTTTATTTCGTCTTTACGCTCCTTATTCTTGGCAGTCAAGGTCGTAAGTAAAGGAGCAACCCTATTCCGCGTGCCGTGGAATATTTAATTAGTTTTTCCAGCCGACAGTCGCCGTCCATAAATGTTAATTGCAGATGAAGTAGTAATAAAAAGTCCCCCCCTGAGTCCTTGCCGGAGAGCTACCCTTCCCTCCTCCCCCTTTCTCTCTCACTCTCTCTCTCTCTCCCTTTGGCCCTTGATACTTACGACGCTTAACGAGTACCCGCAAACATTATCCAACGAAAACCACTATAGAGACATTTTTCCCTCGTTTACGGCCTCGCTGACATCTTGCTGTACGCAATTGCTAGATCCTCAATGTAAATCATTCCTCATCCGAATGGCTACCCCCCTTATCTTCCCGTAATTTCCCCTCCCGACGGTCTCTTTATCTTTTCTTCACTTCTGTTTCTTTTTTTTTTTCCTCGGGACGCTCCCTTGGACTTCGGGTTTCGTGGCTCAACCCTTTCGACACGAGTCAGACTCGTGTATCGATTGTTAACACGTTGACTGCCCGCTACGAGACAACCCGTAATTTGTTTATTCACCATAATACGATTAAAAGTAGAACGACCGAGCAATAAATGCGACTAACGTGTATTGCTTCTTAACAGTGACAAAACTGTGCCCATTCGGACTTCATACGATTTTTATTGTAATATGAGGCTGATTGAGGAGGTTCGTTAAAAAATTTCCGATGTAAACATTTTTACAATTTTTGTAATTGTAAAAGAGAAAATTAGGAACCAGTCGTTTCGACTGCTCCGGTCGTTCTGAGTGTTGAGAATATTTTTGCATTGAGAAACGACATTCGCATATAAAATGGTGAATTGTTTAGGAATATTATCCTTGAATTAAATTGGATTTTTACACCGGAATCGCGACGAACGATAAAGTCGCAAACGAACGATTTAATTAATTTAATTTAGACACCAAAAAATCTGTAAATAATTTTCTGTGTATTCGATTCTTTGGTGCGCGATGCAATTTTCCGAGGAGAACATTTTTCGTATCTCAAAACGTTCACGCGCAGTCGCATAATCGTTCTGTCTTGGAATATCGAGAAGGACAATCTGTCAGGCCTGCTCGCGATCGAAAAAATCGTGCGATTTGAAAATTGTTCTCAATTATTTATCGCTTCGGCCTCGATTTGGCCCATCATTTTTTTTCAATTGACAATAATCCGCGCTAAAATTGTTTTCATAAAAACCCGCCAGGTGCGGCGCGCGCAAACGTGCGAAATCGTTTTAGCATGAACGTTTTAGCAGTTTTACGTGACGTATCGGCCAATTTGAGGGTCCAAGTAAAAATATTGATACATTTAAAGTGGCCTGCATTTTTATTCTCTTTATGCGATTCATTTTGATGAAACCCGGTCAAAGGGCGTCACTTTAAAAACCCCGCCTGTCGATGAAATTTTCAAAACCGATTCAATCGGAATATTATAACAACGTTGCACATACATTACTTGAGATTTATGTCCCGAACAAAAAAGCTTTCGCGGCTAAATTGTTCCAAATAATTTCCACTTTGGTGCAGAGTTTTCTGCACTAAAATCTAGTCTGCAAGCATATTAAATTATGAAAATTATAATTATTAGATGTTACTATCATAAATTATTATTATATTATCTTCTTTTCGTAACTAGTATTACATTATTACTTGCACCATCTACGATTGCGGCAAGTGCAATGAAATGTGCAAAAGCATTTGTATCATTAACCCTCCGTATGCCGGGGTCATTCGTGACCCACAGCGGTGGAGATAACCTCGACTTTAGCTCAATTTTAAGCTCAATTTTATTCCGACATAACACGACTCTTTTCGTTCCAAAATAAGAAAATCTCTGTTCCCTCCTCTTCTTCTTCATTCGAAATAGGACGAAATCCGGGCCCCGAGCTGTCGCCTTATATCGAAAGAAGCCGAAAGGACTTCTGGGGTTGAAAATTAATAAAAATCTTCTCAGTTTAGGTTTCCTTCTGTTCGTCGAAGGAGAGGGCACGCGAATCCTTTTTCCGAATAAATAAAACTTCTAAAGTGTAATCAAGAACAACCGCAGAAAACACACAAACACAGAAGCGCGCGCGTCAAATAGGGGAAAAAGCGTGGTGGAGGGGAGGGAATATTTCGGGGGAAAAGCTCGAACCGTGGAATCGACGAGTGTAAAGCGATTAATTAGAGTCTGGGAAAACGGTTGATTCGCCGAGCGGCTGAGAAAACCCGAAGTTTCGGCGTCGTTTCGGGTGTTGTCAACGCTTTTAGGCGATCCCGGCGAGCACGAAATTGTGGAAAAATCGTTTGAAGCTGCGACGAGAGGAGAAGACAGCCGAGAAAAATCAGTGACGATCCTCGCTCGGCGATAGAACGACGGGGATGGCCAGAGGGGTCGTACCAGCAAAGGCAGAAAGAACGGAATTTAATTAAGTAAAATTACTGTCGCGCGAAGAGGCGAGAAGCAAACGGGACGAGGGGCCGGGGGTTGAATATATATATAGAGAGAGAGAGAGGGAGAGGGAGAGAACGGCTGCAGGAAAGGGGATGCAGGATGTCGGACGAGAAGGTGGCGATGCAAGACGTTACATGGGGAACCGGGAGCAGGGACTGGCATAATGATCTTATCCCTCGATGAAAACGTAGTAATAGAAAGTAAACGAATTCAAGCCAGCCGGAAGCGACCGGCTCTCTCTCCCTCTCACTATCTCTCTCTCTCTCTTGCAGCTCTCTTTATGGTCGCGGCGTATCGGTAACGTATCGCTTTAATACTCCGAGTCGCCTGACAAGTATTGCCCTGTGCCCGAAAAATACCAAACTTTGCGAGAAACTGTATCCTTTAAAATTTTCTTCGTAATTCCAAACCGAACCTAACATCACTTACAATTCCCATCAGTGACAGATTTTATATAATTTTCGACTCCCATTCGATGACAAATTTTCTCATGTAAACTGTATCGGAAGAATTACAATTTTCTTCGTAATTCCAAACCGAAACTACCATCACTTACAATTCCTATCAGTGACAGATTTTCTAAAATTTTCGACTCCTATTCGATGACAATTTTTTTCATGTAAACTGTATCGGAAGAATGCCACTTTTCTTCGTAATTCCAAACCGAAACTACCATCACTTACAATTCCTATCAGTGACAGATTTTCTATAATTTTCGACTCCCATTCGATGACAATTTTTCTCATGTAAACTGTATCGGAAGAATTCCAATTTTCTTCGTAATTCCAAACCGAATCTAACATCACTTACAATTCCTATCAGTGACAGATTTTCTATAATTTTCGACTCCCATTCGATGACAATTTTTCTCATGTAAACTGTATCGAAAGAATTCCAATTTTCTTCGTAATTCCAAACCGAAACTACCATCACTCACAATTCCTATCAGTGACAGATTTTATATAATTTTCAACTCCCATTGGATGACGTATTTTCTGATGTAAACTGTATCGGAAGAATTCCAATTTTCTTCGTAATTCCAAACCGAAACTACCATCACTTGCAATTCCTATCAGTGACAGATTTTCTAAAATTTTCGACTCCCATTCGATGACAATTTTTCTCATGTAAACTGTATCGGAAG
This sequence comes from Halictus ligatus, assembly GCA_028454255.1. Taxonomy (NCBI): domain Eukaryota; kingdom Metazoa; phylum Arthropoda; class Insecta; order Hymenoptera; family Halictidae; genus Halictus; species Halictus ligatus. The sequence goes on from CM052140.1 coordinate 15,565,152, forward strand.
AATTCCAATTTTCTTCGTAATTCCAAACCGAATCTAATATCACTTACAATTCCTATCAGTGACAGATTTTCTAAAATTTTCCACTCTTATTCGATGACAATTTTTCTCGTATAAACTGTATGGGAAAAATTCCAATTTTCTAATAATTGTACAGTTAATGTCAATTGTATGTAACCGTGACCATTTCTGCCAAGATGTCGTCCCCAGTTTGAAACAGTAACCTTCGCGTATAATTTGTAAAGTAAACGTAAATGAGAATAAAATATGAAACATTATAGAAAAATGAGTGATTCCAGGAGAAACGCGACGAAGAAAAGGTGTTTCGAGGATCGTCGGAATTGCCCTCTACGTTTCGACCGAAGTAAAACCAGGAACGCGTTCATCCTGCAGGATCCATGCAATCACACGGAACGGCCATTTACGCCGCGCTTATGAAAAATAATACCTCCGTTCTGAGGAGGATCCCTGTCGTTCCGGCGGCAACGATGATCTAGGAGAACGAGAAAAGCTCGAAACGAGTCATTGTTCTTGCCTTTGAAATTCCATTCCCGCGGCTGACGTCGTCGGCTGCACCTCGCCGGCGAAACAAGCGAATGCATAATTTAGGGGCTTCTCGAACAAAAAGCTCCACACGTAATATGAAATGTCCTTGAATCAAGAGGCGGACCTTCCCTCGCGCGTTTACGAGATTAAATCGCATACTCGGTGCATTTCTTTTAGCTTGCATTCCTTGCAGGTCGCGAGTTTGTAGAATCGATTACGATTCCAAATTCTCTGAGAATAAAATTTGCAGAACGGTACGTTTAATCGAGTGGATTTCATTTTTTACATAAAATACCTGTGGCTCTGCTAAATATCTCCATCTGGGGGAAAACTAATTTTCATGAAAAATTTAATATTTGCCATAACAATTTTCTAGCTCTGTCTAAAATAATTACAATACTCTTAATCAGTTGGGAAAAATATAGTTCAAACCTCTGCGTCTGGGAGAAAAATTATTTTCATGAAAAATGTAATATTCGCTCTAACAATTTCCTAGCTCTGTCTAAAAAATTACAATACTCTTAATCAGTTGTGAAAAATATAGTCCAAACATCTGTGGAAAATATTACTTTCACGAAAAATGTAATATTCGCCCTAACAATTTTCTAGCTCTGTCTAAAAAATTACAATACTTTTAGTCAGTTGTGAAAAATACAGTCCAAACATCTGTGGAAAATATTACTTTCACGAAAAATGTAATATTTGCCTTAAAAATTTTCTAGCTGCATCTAATAAATTGCAATACGCTTAATCAGTTGTGAAAAATATAGTTCAAACCTCTGCGTCTGGGAGAAAAATTATTTGCAAGAAAAATGTAAAATTCGCTCTAACAATTTTCTAGCTCTGTCTAAAAAATTACAATACTCTTAATCAGTTGTGAAAAATACAGTCCAAACATCTGTGGGAAACATTATTTTCACGAAAACTGTAATATTGCCCTAAAAATTGTCTACCTCTATCTAAAAAATTACAATACTCTTAATCAGTCGTGAAAAATAAATTCCAATAAAACTTTCGTAAAATTGTGCAAAGTTTGTGTAAAAATGTCGATTGATCAGCTTCCAGCAGCTACACTGGCTGCATCAAATTCAGTTTGTATCCGTTGGTGATGCAAAGTGTGGTAAAATACAACATTTTCCATCGTGAAATAAACGGCTTCGAGTTTGCCAGAACTTTTATGGCAGCCGGTTTGCCGGTGAACGCGTTAATGTTGCGCAAGTATGCGAACGCTAGAGCGATCGTTGTCGCGCATTACCCGTCGCAAACCGGCCTCGAGATATCTGTCGGAAGTGGAAGCTTGTTTGCGATCGGTCTTGTTACATTTGTAGACACGAAGATGAGCATAGCTCGTTGGCTTAGTCTGTGCAAACCCGCAAGTCGATCTTATAGCTGGATTTCGGGGATCGATGGACCACTCTAAGCCCCGGGAATTGCGGAAATTAACAGAGCAATCGATATTCTTGTCTCAATATATCGGTTCGATGATGTGATCCGTGGATCGATCGTTTATTAGATCGTTACTTGTCCGGTTGATCCTTCAGCCTCGCATTTTCGCATATTTTTCACAACCGCGATGGCTATCTCGTTATAGCGAGGTCGGCGAGGTTTTATCAACGGAACCAAAATGGCCTCCAGTGAGCAACTGATTCTGCGTCATCGAACTCTCCTTGGTTCAGCTATTCTCTTTAATTTTTTAAAATTTTGACCTTTGCAAAGTGAGCTCTATCTGCCATCTATCTCTAGGTCCCATAATTTTTGTTCCCCACTGCGAATTTTTACTCGAAACTTAAATTTTCAATTTCGGGAAACAGGGGCCAAGCAAAGAGCTCTTTCCTTGCAGACGATTGCAAATTAAACATTTTAATTGCAGGAAATACAAATAAAAAGTTCTTTTCTCGACTGAATCTTTTCCTAAACTCATCAATATTTCAACTAAAATATCTCCTAAAGGAATCATTATTTTCGACATTGGTTAATACTTGTTTTTTACGTTAACAAAGAACGAAAACCAAAATGGGAACCGGGTGTGAGTGACTATTTTACTCGTCAGGCCCTTCCGTGTTGCATACGAAATGTCCGATTTTTAAAAAGTCGATCTTGCAACCAAAAATTCTGAAATAATTCACTGTCGTGCCTGCTATCAGGCCGAATGTTCGCAAATTTTTTCGAAATTTTTTATTAAGCCGAACAGGAGAAATAAAGCATAATTCGTTAAACCGTGTTCACCCTATAGCTAGCCTTGGGTGTGAGACCAAGTCTTGCCGAACATCGTGGAGGATGAAAAGTGTAAGTAATTACGTTAAAAATGTAGATAATCACGTAGATTAGGGTGGTGGTGTCTGGTGAGACACCCTGTGTAGCACTATTTCGATAAACCTAGGGTATGATCCACGGAAGATTCTGAAAACGAAGGAAGCGAGGGACCGGAGAGGTATAGTTGACGCCGGGCGGGACAAAGGATCGAGAGTTTAGTTGGACGAGCCTAACGAGAGGGTTAATGAGTGTTGTCGATCGGGGGATGGTATGCGGCGTTAATGAAGATGGCTGGTAGGCCTACCTTGGTCGAATACAAGGCAGCGGGTGGTCTTGGCAGCGAGTCCCGGGGGCAGAGCGAATCTGTAGGCTGGGCCCAGCGACAACCCTAACCCCAGCCCGAGCGCCTCCGCGCCGCATCGGCCCCCGAACACAGGCCCCACTAGAATCACCCACATAACAACGGTCATCAGTCATCGTCATCATCAATACAATACATGTTATACATAGATTAGTACAAGGTTCATGCAAATTCTCTCCTTCGGCGCAGTTAACAACAATCGCGTTGCTCGTGTGGACACGAGGGCTATTTGTGGACGTTCGGAGGGCGGGTCCGGTCGGACCCGGTGTTACAAATTTTAATTTTTAATTTTTAAAAATTTTTTAATGTTTTTATAGCCAATTCTGGTCGTTCGTTCATCGGATCCAAGAACGGCCGAATACGAGCAAGCGAAAACAAGAAAAAAATTATGCGTATGGATAAAATTATGACACTCGAACGGATCTACGGTAAAGTCTCGATCCAAGCCGCACGGAGCTGCACGATTTTAGTCGTCGAGCAGAAGCTCGAACTGCCTCGATAAAAATCGTAAAGATGGCGCCGTAAGATCGATGTGATCCACTGCTAATCCAATTACAGAACTTCCTTGTTCCTCGACATTTTTTTTTTATGGGACTTTTGTCAAATTATTTATGGCACGTTGCAAGTTGAAATGACACTGAACGCGATATAATTTGAACTGTATTTAGTTGTTTAATAAACATTTACACGGGACGTCCTTTTCTACGTTCGGTAAGGTCGACGCGGTCACGGGAAAACAGTAGTCCTACGCGATCTATGTCACAGCACGGACCCGAGTATTCGGTTCAGATCGAGACTTTGATCAAATTTAACCGAAAGTCGTCAAAATCACCCGCCCTGCGAGGATCAAGATCCTCGATCTAGATCACCGATCTCGATTAAAATTAACTGCTGCGAAGAAATCTGCATATTCCAAGTTCCACGGATTAACGATGAATAAAATTACTTAATATTACCACAAAATTATTCTTTAACACTCCATTTCACAAAAATAAAAGAAGTTTACATTCGAATATTCGTAAGGTGGAGTGGGGGGTAAAACCGACTCAGAAATTGTAAAGTTTACTTTAAACTGATGTATTTTCTATCTATAAAACCTAATAATCTTAGTGTTTTTATTTAGCGCATGGTTTATCCTTTAAGTTGCATTAATTTGGATTAAAAATATCCTCCGAAACTTATGATTTTAAAATTTAAACCAGGGCAAAACCGCACCTACCTGTTTAAAAATTATTGAATCTCATTCCCTTATATCATGGGGCAAATCGAAATCACTATTAGCAATAAAATAACATAAAACTAAAAAATTCGCGGAATACACGGCAGCCGTCTATGTTGATCATCGAATGCTAACCAAGGGAGGATTTCTACGTTATAGTTGGTACAACAATGCAACGAATAAATAAGGGCCTGGTGCGGATTTCAATCAGCGACGGATTTTCGAAATCGAGGGTGCACGCGCGCGCGCGCGTCCCCGTTTTGACGCTGAGCATTAATTGCACGGTCGTAATAAAGAATACCCTCGACGTCGAAATTGGAAATTAGAGGCCGACGGTGAAACGCGGGCTCCGCCTCTTCAACGACGCGGCCGAACAAGATGAAACGGACAGATCTCGCGATGTCGCTCGGAGGAGTATCGAACGTATGACGTTTTTATCCCGCTGCTCGCATTATTACGGTCAAATATAGAGACAGCATTGTCGCCGCGTTCCGCCTCGGATTATATCGGTTTTTAGTATGTCGGCAGCGCGTGGCGGTCGGTTGTCTATCAAAGACCCTTCCGCGTATCTGATCCGGCCCGCCAGCTTAAACTCATATTCATTACACAAAAGCTATAACCGAATGCTGCGCGTGCTCGTTCGTTATTGATACGTAAAAACGCGATTTTCATTACACCGACCGCGTAATTTTCATGTGACCGAAGCAATATTGAAAGATTAGTCGAGTCGAACCGGTAGGAAATTAAACCGCGAAGAATTAACCGAGAAGGAATAACGAAAGCCGATCTGACCCGAGTGACCGTGCGTCCTCCGATTAAATGAACCGACGAGATAATGTTTTGATTAATCCGCTGTAACGAAGGAAAGCCGTGATCAGCGTATTTTTTCGCGAGCAATTTCTCCGCGGGATTATAAAGGAGGGAATAGTAGAAGCAGCGTGGAGCGGCACGCAGCGCCTAAGTCACAATCTAAATTCATGCTCGGGGTGGGTAAATGCATCGAGTGTAATGTCGGAGGCTTTTAAATTCCGGCCTTTGAGATGCAGAGTACGCGAGGCGCGCGTTCTTCTTCAAGACCTTTGACTTTCGGGAGCTTACACGCTGATTAAGACACCCGATACAATTAGGCGGCGAAAAGAACCTCAAAAGACGCCTCTCTTTACCTGTCTACCCACCCCCCCACCCCCCTCTACCACGACCCCTACATAGCGTCCCGTGCCGGATGTAGACGCTTAACCGGTGCCACGAAACACTGGGGTGGTTTTCTCTTCGTTGCCGAAGAAATTCGACGAGCTGCTCTCTCTCTCTCTCTCTTTCTCTCTTTCTCTCTCTCTCTCGCTTTGAAAACTCATTTCGCACGACGACAAATACCGTTCTCGTCGGAAAATATGTGTTTCTTTGTTAAAGAACGGTAATCCGCAATTTAGTTAATTAGAGACACGTCGACTGTTCGGGGAACGCAATCGGGTTTGTTGTCGACGGGGGCTTCTTCGTGCGACCGTGAAACAAACGGATGATACTCATTTTTTTTTTAGGTATACTATGAAATATATTTATCGTAATTTTTGTAGATATTATATTTTATATTTCTGTAGAATAGTAGAAAAATTGACAACCCGGAGCATGTTTCAGATATTTACGAATTTTAGTTTACCAATGTTTGAGGTGGAAATCTCAACTGATAATCGTGATATACTATGAAATATATTTATCGTAATTTTTGTAGATATTATATTTTATATTTCTGTAGAATAGTAGAAAAATTGACACTCCCCACCCGGAGCATATTTCAGATATTTACGAATTTTAGTTTACCAATGTTTGAGGTGGAAATCTCAACTGATAATCGAGATATATTATGAAATATATTTATCGTAATTTTTGTAGATATTATATTTTATATTTCTGTAGAATAGTAGAAAAATTGACAATCCCCACACGGAGCATATTTCAGATATTTACGAATTTTAGTTTACCAATGATTGAGGTGGAAATCTCAACTGATAATCGAGGTATAACTATGAAATATATTTATCGTAATTTTTGTAGATATTATATTTCATATTTCTGTAGAATAGTAGAAAAATTGACAATCCCCAACAGGAGCATGTTTCTGATATTTACGAATTTTAGTTTACCAATGTTTGAGATGGAAATCTCAACTGATAATAGTAATGGTAATAATTAAAATAATTAATAGCGATACTATTAAGTAATATTTTTGTAGACAGTGACTTGTTCTAGAGTTCGAGCAATGCTTATAATAATTTCGGAAATGTTGGTAATTGTATAAACGTTGCTCAAAATACGTAATGGGAAACACACTCTTTTATGATATATTGTAATAATTCATCAACAATAATTCAAACATTGATTTAACATTTCATTTCATAAAACAAAAGGCTAACAACCGTTTCGTCAAACCTCCAGCCACAAAACTGCACGCTACAAAATTAAAAGGACATTACAGTTCATTCAATTCATAAAAGTTCATCAACTTTTTAAAAAATCTATCCAATCCTCTCGAATCACCAAACCGGTTAAACGATCCACAAATATATTATATATTTTTGTGGCTCCTCTCCACAAAAATATATAAGAAACATAGTTCTCATATAAAACCTCCAACATCAGAATAAACAATGACATACTCCCAACTGTAGCCAAATACAATACAATACAATACAATACAATAGTTTGATCAAAATAGGTACTCAGCACAAACTTTAAAGTAGATTCCCAGAAACTCCACTAAATTCTTCCGAATCACCAATTCAATAATACACAAAAACACAAGAAACCATCACAGATCGACTGTCCCATAAACCTTCCATCATGAGAAAAACCCTAAGCTTCCAGTGCAGCCAGATATACAACTCGCCTGTTAGCCAGGTGAGTCCTTCACGGTGTGTCCGTCATAGTTATACGCACTTAGGTTGAACACAAACTTTGATAAAAGTCCCCTGGAACTGCACTGAATCCTTTCAAATCAGCAAAACGCCAAACCTACAAGAATCCATCACAGTTTCGACTATCCCATAAACCTCGCAGCACGAGAGGAACCCTGACCATGACTGCAAGCATAATGCAGTATCTAGCCATTCCGTTTCTCATGCGAGACAAGCTTTCCACGCAAATAAGGCGAAATAGTTGGGTGAAAAATCGGCGTGGTTTTCGCCCGGCGAGAAAAGTCGTAGGGTGGCGAAGATCAGGAACGGACAGGGTGATGCGGGGTGTCAGAAATAGCCGAGGCGAGGAGTTGGCGTAGAAAGCGAATCAGCTAACAGCGCAAACAGGCCACGGAACGTCAGTCGAAGCAGAAGCGGTAGCAGCAGCAGCAGCAGTAGCAGCGAGTCTCGCTTTCTCGATGAATTATTCAAGGCTTCTTGATCCGGTCTCTCAGCCGTATAAACCGACAGACGGATTCCCGTCCTCTCAATCGACCAGCTACCGATTTTTTCCTTCTCCCCAGTTCCCAATCCCCCTGTCCCCATCCCGGGGAGCAGTTCTTTCCCTGCTCGCGAGTATGTTGACCAGATTAAGATCGCAGGATCGACTGTCAGCTGCCCGTGATCATGATGCGCAACAATCGGATGCCTCGGAATCGTCTCGTGCACCATGTTAGGGCGGTCTCCTGTTTCCCGTTGTTTCCCCGGTTCTTCTTCTTCTTCTTCTTCTTCGTCTTCTTCTTCTTCTACTCTTCTTCCACCGTCTTTTTCTTCAGCTTCGCCTCCCCTCCCCGCCCTCCATTCACGTAGACGTCCCAGACACCGTCGTCTATCCACCGCGAGATGATCCGTCGTCGTCCTCCTCGCAAGAAATTGGACACTCTCCCGGGGAGGGGGAGGGGGGGGGGGGACGCGGAGACTTTGTTGCGGGTAATTGTTACATAAAACGCGTTTTGTTTGCCGCGACGATCCTCTGCTGCACCCGATCCTCTTCTACACGGATCCGCAGCAGAGATCGACCCAACGATCGCTATTCTTTAATTTTATTTTAACGCGTTGCCCACTCTCCCGGGGTTTGTTTCGAGTACCAGGCCCGCGCCTGAGTCGTTTCCACCATTTTCTCATTTTTAGCCACGCGGATATTTCGGTTTCCTTCGATATAAGGCGACGGCTCGGGACCGGCTTTCGTCCTATTACGGTCGAAGAAGGAAAATTCTTATTTCGAAATGGAAAGCGTGACTTTGAACGAATGTTACGTGTGTAGGCGTTTACGTTGCGTAGACGGGTCACGAATGACCCTACGGAGGGTTAACACCGAACTTTCACTCTTTGACTATTTGGCAATTTGTAGATTTAATAAAGTATTAGGCTGTGACGCATGAAATCTCCCATTTTTATTTATCAGTATCTTAACCCTTAGGACTCGAATGGTGACTGTTAGGCACGACGAAAGATTGCTGTATCGTTGTTCAAAATATTTTTTACATTATTAAATTGAATGTAGAAGAGCAAAATTCTAGGTCGGAAGAAATGTTTCGTTTCCGAGTTAAAACAGCTTCGAGTGGAAAGGGTTAAACTGCGTTTTATTTAAAGATCTTGCAATCTGCTGGAACATTTCGTTTAAACATTTCTTCCCAGAACACGTTTTACAAACTCTGTACACTTATACTGTACCCGAAGAGACAGTAATTTACTATACAGGGTGTCCAAATATCTCCGTATAATTTCATTCTACAATTTTATCACATTTTTGGTACCCAAGTTGGACCGAAGGTCATGACTCAAAACATATTCAAATGTATTTCTTTCGCCGGCTACAAACAATAAGTTTTCAGTGCAATTTGTCCAAGTGGACAAAGTTCGATGTCATTTGAATTATGACATAAATATTTTTTGTCCAATTGGAAAGAAGATGGCTTCCTTTAGCTGAGTATGGTTTCAGGGTTTTGTGCTTGATCTATGCAGCATCTAGCGACGGCGCACAGTGGGCAATTTGGACAAAGTTTCAACTTCTACAAAGTTTGAGCTTCAATTTAAACAAAATTTCATCGCTCTGCCTCATTCCTATCGAAAGTTCCTAGATTTTGAATCCAATTTCGTCCAAATTGCCCACTGTGAGACACGCGGCAATATTTTCTTGAATATCCGCACGTTTACCGAATTTTCTCAAGGTTAAAAAACGTTCGTACCACAATCATCCTATTTTTCCCATATTCTACAAAGTTTGAACTTTAATTTTAAAAAAATTGCATTGCTCCACCTCATTCCTGTCGAAAGTTCCTCGATTTTGAATCCGATTTTGTCCAAATTGCCCACTGTGAGCCACGCGGCAATATTTTCTTGAATATCTGCACGTTTAACGAATTTTCTCAAGGTTAAAAACGTTCGTGCCAAAATCTCCCTATTTTCCCATATTCTACAAAATTTGAGCTTTAATTTAAACAAAATTTCATCGCTCCACCTCATTCGTATCGAAAGTTCCTCCATTTCGAATCCGATTTCGTCCAAATTGCCCACTGTGAGCCACGCGGCAATATTTTCTTGAATATCTGCACGTTTACCGAATTTTCTCAAGGTTAAAAAACGTTCGTACCAGAATCCCCCTATTTTTCCCATATTCCACAAAGTTTGAGCTTCAATTTAAACAAAATTTCATCGCTCCACCTCATTCCCATCGAAAGTCCCTCGATTTTGAATCCGATTTTGTCCAAATTGCTCACTGTGCGGCACACGGCAATGCAGTGACAATATTTTCTTGAATATCTGCACGTTTACCGAGTTTTCTCAAGGTTAAAAAACGTTCGTACCACAATCCCCCTATTTTTCCCATATTCTACAAAGTTTGAGCTTCAATTTAAACAAAATTTCACCGCTCTACCTCATTCCCATCGAAAGTTCCTCGATTTTGAATCCGATTTTGCCCAAATTGCCCACTGTGCGGCACGCGGCAATATAGTGGCAATATTTTCTTAAATTTCTGTACGTTCAACGAATTTCCTCAAGGTTAAAAAACGTTGGTGACACAATCCCCTTATTTTTCCCATATTCTACAAAGTTTGAGCTTCAATTTAAAAAATTTTCATCGCTGTACCTCATTCCCATCGAAAGTTCCTCGATTTCGAATCCGATTTTGTTCGTTTGAAATGTGATTGGGGGTTGGAGTAGGAGATTAAAAAATTCCATGGTTATTAGAAAGATGTAACGATGCGAGCGATTCGAGCGCGTTGCAGGTGCACGATAGGCCAGGAGAGGCGAGTGCGTGCGCGAAGGGACGGGATCACTCTCTCGCAAGAATGAGCAATGCGCCGTGGAAAGGGGGAGAGCTCAGTTACTGTAAAACAGAAGAAGTGGTAGAAGACGAGACGTTCAGACATGGGTACTCGAGAGTGGATTGTGTTGCGGCAACTTAGCTGGTTCAGTTCCCGGCGTGAGATCCGACGCTGCGAGCACGAGATCCAGCTGGAAAAACGGGGAACGGATCGACGGAACCCGCAGCCAGGGATCCCGGGAACCATAAGATCGATATCGAATCGTTCACCGGCTAATACTTCTAATTAGAGAAACTTCCGCGATGCGGTTTCCAATGGAATCTCTTCGTTACCGATTTTCCGCGGAATTTAAGCTCCAACGATCTATATCACCGAGAAACTGTCGATTACTGAATTCCTCAGACTAGATTATAAAGTGCAATTAAATTTGTTGCTCCTTTGCTACAATATTAACCCTTTGCACTCGAAGCCATTTTAACTGTAAAACGAAACATTTCTTCCGACCTAGAATATTTCCCTTCTATATACATTTTGCATGTTATACATACGAAAATGGTGCAATTTACTTGTACAGTACTGAAACGTTTAGTAATTTATTAAATACAAGCAAATTTAATAATGTAACATATATTTTTAATAATGATACAGCAATTTTTAGTGGCGCCTCACAGTCGCCATTCGAGTGCTAAAGGTTAATGCACAGAATTGACCTACTATGCGTTAACAGTGTCTGGTAAATACTGCCTTATAAAAATGGCCACTATTAAATTGAGATTTTCTTTATATATTCCACTATTTTCCATAAGGAATACTTATAGTTTCAATAATTGTAAAATATCAAACCGGACACTGAATTATAATTGAAAGATTTTTCTGTAAGAAATTACAGTAAAAAGAGATTTAATTCCACTGTATATTTTATTGCGAACTTCATTAAATAATTCATAAATAATTCTGAACAACACTAACTTGCTTTAAAATGAAAGTGAACAACAATGTGTATACAACTTTTTTGTATAAAACTAATTACAAGTATTTTGTTTCATTCTTAAAAAATCTGAAGTATTTTGTGCTACTTGAAAAAAAATGATTGTTTTCATCCTCCGACTAAAGCGTTTCGGAGTGCTCTTAAAGCCATAAGCATTTTACCGTGCGATATTCGCATGGCAATCGTTGTGACTGGCTAAACTAATTCGCAATCAAATTGTTGCTGCAGTGAAAGCAGTGAAAGCGCACTGTTAACAACGGAAAACCGTCGAAATATATCCGTACATTTAAAAGTCATGATTAAAATGATTGGAAAAAGAAATAAATGTCCACGCAGCTCGTGCGTCCTGCAATTAACGGTGCCAATTTTGATTTTGCACAAAAATCGGCAATCCACCGATTTCTCGAGAATATACATACACAATTACTAAAAAGACGGTAATTTTTCCAATATTGGATCATACAACTTTCTTTTTTAAAGATAGAACAATTAGTTTACTGCATGACCCGAAAAAGAAATTTTGAAAACGAAAATTGCAATTGGTCGGGAGTGCAGTGAAAATACTGAAAGTTGTTTTCCACAACTTTTTGCGGTCCATATTGAAAATTCAAAAAATTCATTTTATGCCCCAGTTATAGTCCGGAAATTTCATCGAAATCGGTTGACGCAGAAAAAAAAACGCTAGAAAGAAGTAAAAAATCTTCACATTTCTAAGAGTTAGACGCTGAAAATGTGCAATTTTCACCAACTGTTCATGTTAGCCGATTTCAATAAACTTTCCGAAGTGTCCATAATCGACCCGGGTCCATGAAACGTAATTTTCAAATTATCAGTATATGCCCAGAAAAAAAAATTGTAGAAAACAATTTTTAGCATTCCCTCCCGATTGGAATTCTTCAAAAATTCCTTTTTCGCAATAAACTAATAAAAATCCCAGTCGCCTGACCGGTTGTCAGAAAAGTTCTAGAACCTTATAGTTTATGGTCGTTCGCGCATTTCCGTTGTTGTTCCCTTCCAGAAAAAAGTCGGCCGAGCGTTCGACGGCCGGTAGTGTTAAACAGATTAGGTCGACGCAGGGCGTCGCCGAGTAACAAAATGCCGAACGGTATTAGTATTTCGATTAGTTCAAAGTTAGAACAGCGGAATGAAGAAGAGAAAGGTGGACGAGAGAGAGCAGTCGAAGCTGTTGGATGATAATCGACGTCGATTTTCACCGTAACAGCCGGCGTGTATCGATTGTGGAAAGACTAATGGCCAGCGTGGTTAACCGTATTATCCCACGGCGGAAGTCCGCCAGTTCAAACGGGGACATAAATAGCGGCGGTTCCCGAATCGTCTGTTTCAATATTAGTTTAACAATCACGGCTACAGGATCCGCGCCGATACGTCGCGCACGCTGCCCGACCAATGCGCGATATGAAAATATACGCCGGAAGGAATTGTTGAAACAAAATCCCTCCCTCTCGGATTCCACTCGCCGTCTTTGACGAAAAATTTGTCATAAACCATCCATTTTTCCACCGGACTTCAGAACTACCAAACTCGAATCAATCCGAGATTCGTCCGAGATTTACCCGTGTTTAATTTCTATTTAGATATCCGTGAAAAAGTTTAAATTTTACCAGGAAATGTATTACCGGCAATCTTAGGAAATTCCGTGCAGCAGAAAATTCAAACGCAGTTTGCGCAAAGCGTGCCGGAGCATACGGGAATATTAATAATGACTGTCGGGACCCAAATTTTGGAAGAATCGCGGTCAACGAAAATTTCCATGCTTATAGAGGTCTCCTTCGACTCGACTCCTCCATATTGTGGATATCCGCGGACGGCCGGGAAGGTTGCCGGATTCTTTATTAATTTTACAACTTTTTCATAAAGCAACGAGCCTCCTATCTGATATACTCGCGCGCATAGTTCGGTGAATATTGGCCGGGGCGAGTCCTTGCGAGGGGTTTGCCGTGCCGGGTTCTGGCCGGCCGTAGTTTCCTCGGTTTTTGATCGAAATTCCAAAGATTTTTCAGCCTCCTAATTTCTGGGGAACCCGGCAGATTGCCGATCGAGCGAAAACGAGAGTCGGACGGAGGATGGCTCGAAGTTTCTCAGGGCGTTCAAGTTTCACGGTGGTTGATATTTCATACAGAGCCTGCGACCGGGTACCCCTTTCGTCGCGTCGACCTGTTCGGAACCTAACGTCACCTACATTGTTCCCGTATTATTACTACGTGTCCTCCGCCGGTCTATACCCCATTGAGTAAAGTGTGGTTTTGCGTCCGGCTGTAAGCGTTCGACCGTAAACCTTCCCTCCGTTCCACTCGCAATTTCACTTTCGTTTCTAACGTCCAAAAAAAAAGCAAATCCTTCGGCAATACGTATTTTCACCTGTTTTATATCAAAAAAGGTCGAGCGAGGCGATCATTCGTTCGAATAAAAATTAGCTCCAGCAATTTGATCGGGAGAAACGATAATTCGTCTTCAGTCGAATAAGAATCAGCTCCAGCAATTTTGATCGGGTGAAACGATAATTCGTCTTCAGTCGAATAAGAATCAGCTCCAGCAATTTTGATCGGGTGAAACCATAATTCGTCTTCGTTCGAATAAGAATCAGCTCCAGCAATGTGATTAGGAGTTCGAATGAAACGATAATTCGTTTGAATAAAAATTAGCTCCAGCAATTTGATTAGGAGTTCGAATGAAACGATAACTCGTTTGAATAAAAATTAGCTACAGCGATTCTATCGGGTGAAATGCTAATTCGTCTTCAGTCGAATAAAAATTAGCTCCAGCGATTCGATCGGGTGAAATGCTAATTCGTCTTCAGTCGAATAAAAATTAGCTCCAGCAATTTTATCGGGTGAAGCGATAATTCGTCTTCGTTCGAATAAGAATCAGCTCCAGCAATTTTATCGGGTGAAGCGATAATTCGTCTTCGTTCGAATAAGAATCAGCTCCAGCAATGTGATTAGGAGTTCGAATGAAACGATAATTCGTTTGAATAAAAATTAGCTCCAGCAATTTGATTAGGAGTTCGAATGAAACGATAATTCGTTCGAATAAAAATTAGCTCCAGCAATTTGATCGGGTGGAACGATAATTCGTCTTCAGTCGAATAAAAATCAGCTCCAGCAATTTGATTAGGAGTTCGAATGAAATGATAATTCGTTCGAATAAAAATTAGCTCCAGCAATTTGATCGGGTGAAATGCTAATTCGTCTTCGTTCGAATAAAAATTAGCTCCAGCAATTTAATTAGGAGTTCGAATGAAATAATAATTCGTTCGAATAAAAATCAGCACCAGCAATTTTATTAGGAGTTCAAATGAAACGATAATTCGTTCGAATAAAAATCAGCCCCAGCAATTTGATGAAGAGTTCGAATGAAACGATAATTCGTTCGGATAAAAATTAGCTCCAGCGATCCGATCGGGTGAAATGCTAATTCGTCTTCAGTCGAATAAAAATTAGCTTCAGCAATTTGATCGGGTAAAACGCTAATTCGTCTTCAGTCGAATAAAAATCAGCTCCAGCAATTTTATTAGGAGTTCGAATGAAACGATAATTCGTTCGGATAAAAATTAGCTCCAGCGATCCGATCAGGTGAAATGCTAATTCGTCTTCAGTCGAATAAAAATTAGCTTCAGCAATTTGATCGG
Source organism: Halictus ligatus (assembly GCA_028454255.1). Classification (NCBI taxonomy): domain Eukaryota; kingdom Metazoa; phylum Arthropoda; class Insecta; order Hymenoptera; family Halictidae; genus Halictus; species Halictus ligatus. The sequence continues at coordinate 15,580,382 of CM052140.1, forward strand.
GTGAAACGATAATTCGTCTTCGTTCGAATAAAAATCAGCTCCAGCAATTTGATTAGGAGTTCGAATGAAACGATAATTCGTTCCAATAAAAATTAGCTCCAGCAATTTGATTAGGAGTTCGAATGAAATAATAATTTGTTCGAATATAAATCAGCTCCAGCAATTTGATTAAGAGTTCGAATGTAATGATAATTCGTTCCAATACAAATTAGCTCCAGCGATTCGATCGGGTGAAACGCTAATTCGTCTTCGTTCGAATAAAAATCAGCTGCAGCAATTTTATTAGGAGTTCGAATGAAATGATAATTCGTTCGAATAAAAATCAGGTTCAGCGATTCGATCGGGAGGTCTAGTGAAACGATAATTAATTCCAATAAAAATCGGCAATTTGATCTTGCGTCGACAGGATCCGAGAAGCGCCTAGGCCCGAGCGCGCGAACTCGGATTAGGCGCGGGTATCATTAGCGTCGGAGCGATGCACGAAGAATTTCGGTGGGCCCCGTGGGTCCCGGGGGAGCCTATGGAAACGGCCGGTGAAGTAAGCTCTCCGCGGTGTCGCCGTGGACAACCGGAGAAAATACAGGCGAAGTCAAACACAGGCCGGCAGTGTCCTCTTTTGCATTAAACGCGCATTCCGTGGCGAGCGATTAAGACCTAAGAGAAACCGCTTGTCCGAGCGCGCCGTGGCCCCGAACCCCGAGGGACGAATGAATGTCCTTATTGTCCTACCGTGAGAACTCCAGGCACGCGCTTCTCACCGTGAATTCGATATAATTAAATAAATTATACCGGGCCCGGTTGAATCGCTTCCACGCGATCTTCTCTTTCTTCCAGGCCGTTGAACACACGCGGATGTTCCCCGATGGGAATACCACCGTTTATCCAGCGCCTGGTCGCTGCGCGTCGAGCTTGCGCCCGTCGCTTGCTTGCGCAATAACCTCTCTTATGTTTTACTTGACCCTTCGGGAACGACGCGCGGTCGACGATTTTTCTGACTGGAGGCACTATCGTTCGAGTGTAACTTGAAGATCGAGCCTCGGAAATGAAGAGAAGCAGGATTAGTGGAATTCTAATAATTTATTTGAATTTTTCGTAGTTGTCGATTCACCCCTTGTACCGTAACATCGAGACTGACTCTTGGCGAAGACTTCGAACAGAATTTTATAAATATATTATGAAGTCCCTTTGAGTTGAAATGAAATTTAATGTTCAGCCATTTAGCCATCTTTAGGGCACGTGGTTGTACAATAAATATAAATTTTCTACTTTTCCTAGTAGATTGTAGGCATCAAAGAGTAGGCGTCAAGGGGTTAAATCTAGAAAAGAAATTATCGGGCACAATAAAATTTATAAAATAATTCTTTTGTACTTTGAGAAGACCTGGGCCTAGAACTCACAGGAGTCGGAGGGTTAATTAAAAATAAGTAATAATAAAGTAATAAAAATATTGAATAGTAAAATATACTAAAAAATTGTACAATATTTTACACAATAAAAGTTTTATATAATTTTATGTAGTAAAAAATGATATATAATAGTAAAAATATTGAATAGTAAAATAGCTTCACACGCATGCTGTCGATTGTCGTTACATATTTTTTAAAAACGAAATTATGAAATGAATGTGAATCTGATGAATTTGATGAATCTTTTATTAAAATCGTTCGTAAAGTGACTGCAATATTGCGGATCGAAAGAAACGATATCGGAAGGGATGGTATAAAATCATTGACACTTGGCCGGTTTAAAAATATGCCACGGCGTCGTGTTACTTTTCTCCAACTCATGTTACTTTCAGCATTTACGTATAACAAACTATCCGTAAACCTGACGTATCGTGAGACTGAAAAACTGTCGAGCAGGTAATTCGAGAAGAGAAACCATATTGCATACCCTGGTCACTATAGTATCGTTAAAACAGTTTCCTTATGTCACCGGTGACAATCAAAGAGACCTGTTATTAACATTATTTCCCCGGGGTATATCCGTCCGATGAATATTTACGCGGAAACATATTGCTGCGAAACTACGTTTGGAATCGATTAGAAAAATATATTTTTCTGTGTATTATTCATTCATCTGTGTCGTGTGTTTCTATTTTATTCAGCAAGAAGCCTTGAAGAACATTGTAATGTTCAATTGTCAATTATTAACAACATAATTTGTAATTTGTGTAACACCTACACAATTTTCTTAACGCAAATGAATGAAAAATTTCATCTCGGAATAAAACTGCACATAATGACGGTCGCTCGAGCTTGTCCCCACCGCTACGGGTCAGGAATGACCCCGGCATGGCATAACGAGGGTGAATAGACCGCGATTCTTCATGCAAAATAAATATTGTTTAGATTAAACATAATAAAACAGAAGTATATAAATATATTTAACTATGTAATATATTAGAAGAATTTATTAGAAGAATTAATTATTATATTATAGAAGTATGTAATATATTTTCTATTAATAATTTGCGTAAGTCGCGGATAATATAAAAATGTCCCTAAATTCCAATATCTTTTTAATTTTGCGATTCGCTTATTCATTTTTGTCGGAGAATTAATCGTTGATGTGATATAGTTTTTGACGTTTCCGACAACAGCAAGCCGTGATAACGTTTGAAGAGCAGTTCGCCTAATCGGTGAGGCTTAGACGACAAGAAAATCGGACGAAGATCGAATTCTAAAAGAGCAATAAGAGCGGAAGAAAAATCGAAGAAAGTTGGAGCTAGTTCGCGCGAACGAATTGGCGGAAATGCTGAGCTTTATCGCGGAATTTCGTACAAAATGGTAGAGAACAAGCTGTCTGCTAATGCTTGTGTAATCCCATAAGCGGCATAAGTCCCGATGACTGGTCGGAATAATACCGATAGGCCGTTCCACCCTCTTCGCTTTGCTCGATATATCCGCCTGCCTACTGTCCCGTGCCGCACGCACCCCTTCCACCGAACTTTGCCATTCTGCTGCTCACTTTCCACTGACAACGCCTGCCCCCGCGACATTGTAACTTTCACCGCTCGCATTATACCGTAAAAAACAAATTACACACCGAGGAAAAATAATCGAAACATCTGGGCACCGTTTTCGCAAAATTAAGCTTTCGACTTCCCGTCAATTTGCAGTAACATTCTCAACTATCCAGTCCACTTTTCCTTTTTCTACAAACAGAGGAAGATCTGACAAATTCAGATTAAAAATTATATATATTTGGGATAGTTTTAACTTTTTCATAAAACTTCTGGAAGTTGGTTTCGACTATTTTGTCTAGATCAAGGTAAAATTTGAAAATTGTATAATATATTCGATTTTTACGTTTACGATATCTAGCTCAATTTTTTTACCAAAAAATACCAAGCTATATATATATATATTTGGGCTCGGATAGCTGCAACTTTTTCACAAAAGTTTTGAAAATTAGTGTCGACTAGATTATTTTGTCTAGTTCAATGTAAAATTTGAAGATTGTATATTACATAAAACCGAGATAGGTTTGCCGGATGCCATAAACGACGTTTCTCGAGAATACTTCTGGGAAAATGGCTGCCACGTCTTTCCAGTTTAAGACGACCAGTTAATAACGAGACGTGCGTATTAATTTCTTTAAAATATCTAATTTTGTGTATGAAAAAGAAATTGTTCAATGTCTCTTGCAACTAAGCAAGTTACAAGAAAAATTGTTCAATGTCTCTTGCAACTAAGCAAGTTACAAGAAAAATGGTTGAATTTCTCTTGCAACAAAACAAGTTACAAGAAGAATGGTTAGATTTCTCTTGCAACTAAGCAAGTTCCAAGAAAAATGGTTTAATTTCTCTTGCAACTAAGCAAGTTACAAGAAAAATGGTTTAATTTATCTTGCAACTAAACAAATTACAAGAAAAATGGTTAGATTTCTCTTGCAACTAAGCAAGTTCCAAGAAAAATGGTTTAATGTCTCTTGCAACTAAGCAAGTTACAAAAAAATGGTTAATTTTCTTGCAACAAACAAGTTACAAGAAGAATGGTTAGATTTCTCTTGCAACTAAGCAAGTTCCAAGAAAAATGGTTTAATTTATCTTGCAACTAAGCAAGTTACAAGAAAAATGGTTTAATTTCTCTTGCAACTAAGCAAATTACAAGAAAAATGGTTAAATTTCCCTTGCAAGCAAGGAGATCGAAAGCATTCTAAAGTACGAATGATTTTCAACCATCAGAGTTGCCGTTTTAATTTTGCAGGAATACCTTGCAGCCCGCTTATAATTCGACGAAAGATCAAGGATTTCACGATCTGGGTTGAAATTGAAATCGAGACCGCCCGGAACGGATAGCAGTTGATACGGTTTGTGGTATCGAGGAGACCGTGGTTAAATCACTTAAATGCCTTATCGTCCGAGGCGGCACGAAAAGGAATGTTTCGGCGGCGACGCTCTTTTTCTCCCTTAACGAAGATTTCCGTCCGTTCAACCCTGGCTAAACGCGGTGAATACATACAACCCTCTTTCGCTCTCTTCAACTCCGAAGAGGCGAGACTAACTACACACAGACACGGGCGCAGCAGACACGCACACCCGCGCGCGCACACAGACACACGCGTAGCCGGTTAGAGCGGTAGTAGGGGAATTGGATGCGAGGATCTTTTCCCTGTAATTAATTTAAGAGGGCTCCGGCTCTTCGGGAACTCTTGGCAGGCACCGTCTGACTAGATCTACCAGGAGCTACGTGGCATCTCGCGGATCGCCGAGAAAACGAAGAGGGTCGCGTCCTCTTCCTTATCGTCGTGACTGCCCCCACTCCTGCCACGGTTTTCGATACTCGCTTACACCTGTTTTCGATTTTTATCAGCTGCACGAACAAGTCCCTATCGACTTTCTG